>SNQJ01S0012763.1:13231-94186 GCA_010110895.2 Picea sitchensis | reverse complement strand
CCATTCACATATTAGTTGAGTGCTTCACTCTCTCAACCTTTCTCTCCTCCTTTTTGTACCTAAAGGTTAATTTGATTCATTAATTTCTTTATGGTTTTCATTTTCCTTCTCTAGTTGTGATTTTCCTCGATGTATCAAAGTTGTTCCCCCTTTTCTCTTATTCTTCAATCTGATGCAAGACGCCACCCCGAGGTACGTCCACAATTGCCAGGACCTTCTTCTGCATGACCAGCTTCCTCTTCCACCTCGAAATCACTGAACTCTCCAGCGCCGACTCCACGTCTTTGCGCTGTCTCCATCTCCTCAAGCCTTGCTCGGAGATCTCTCATCTGGCGCTCCATTTCTGGATTTCCTACTGGCCTACCTCTTCTTCGGGCATCCCTGTCTTCTTGATCAGGCGATTTCCTTTCTCTCCTCGACGGCATGGTGTATTCCTATCTCTGCTACAGAAAGCAAAGATACTACCAGCTCTGATACCACTTGACTCAAGACGCCACCCCGAGGTACGTCCGCAACTGCCAGGACCTTCTTCACTCAGGCCCGAAGAGCTTCAATGCCCCTCAGATCCCGTATCGGGACCTTTTGTCACCCACAGGATACTCTGTTGATCTCTCGGCGATCTTCTCGGGAAATCAGGCTTCGCAATATCGCGAAACCTGAGTACGCGGTTCTCGTGCTGCTCAAAACCCCGAACCCCGATGGGTCAAAGGGTCAACGCTTCCGTGCTTTGTCGAGAATTTCCCTATCGGGAAATCGAAACACGTGATGTCGCGGTTCACTTGCACTATGAACTCCCAAACCCCGAACTCCGATGGCACGTGTGTTATCTCCCTGCCACGTCGCCTTCGGGATATCGTGAATCACGAATCCATTATACAAGAGTTCTCTGCTGTCGAGAATCCCGATTCTCTGAACCCCGATTTGATGGGATTTCCTGACATGCGTCCCCACGATCAACGGCTCCGATGAGATCAGGAAATAGTTAATCACGATTTTGACGAGTATGAAACTCTCAACCTCGTGACCCCCGATACGCCAAATTCTGATGGCCCATTCCTTTTGCGCCTAAGGTTAACTCCTATGCAGCTTCCCTCAGATCGGGCGATCGACGGGACTTCACAAATCCTCGCTGCGATTCTTGGCCGTCGGTTTCTCCTCTTTGAGGATTTTCTTTCGCTCCACAGCTTCTCCCTGTACAAACCCCACCTAGGTCTGTTCCCACAGTATTCCCAAAGGAATTTTCCCTCCTGATCTTTGTCAACTCTAACTCCTTTAGGGACTATGCGCACACTCTTGTGCTCGACCTCAACAACTCTCGAAGTGTTGGGTCTTTCAGACTCTGTGTGCTTCTGGCAACAGCATTCTATGCCTCCCTGTTCAGACTTACGACTGAAACTTAAAATTCGGCCTGCACTTCTCCTACATGGCTCTAATAACCCAATCAACTTCTGGGTGAACGAGAATAAGAGTTTAACTGTTGAGCCTCGTCAATGCACTCTATGTGGATGAATTCGACTGCACTCTATGCAGGAATCTCCTGGCTCAAACAGAGAAACAATTGAAACTCATTCTTTTCTCTCTCCCAGACTTCAGTTAAACCTTTGAAATCACATGCACAGCATATTTAAAAGCAAATGCATACAAGAAAGCAAACATCCATGAGCATAATATCAACACAGAGAAACAACACAAACCATGGAGTTGAATCAAAGACTCTCTTCTATTAATTCAATCTGTACATGGGTGTTCTTCACAGGTTCTTTGCTTGCTCTTCTCTTCTGAATGCTTCAATCATCATACAATGTACAAAGGAGGGTGCCTATATTCCGTTTTCCCTCTCGAATTCTACAACTATCAAATCTACAATTAATTTCTATCTAACAACATTAAATCTATTAAATGACTTCCTATCTACTAAGGATGAGAGCTTAAAGGCTCAAGGTCCCCTTTACAATACAAGTGTGCTTCTTTATGAAAGCCTTCACTAAAGAGCGACGCAACAATTTCCAAAGCATTTCAAAATTTGTAGGTGCTGTCCAGCTGTCTTTCCTGCTCCACGCGCTGGCTCGCTTGATGTGTTGTGGATGCTCCTGCATCACAATCCCTTATGATTCTCATGTTGGGAACTCATCATTGGAGAGTTATAGATTTTCTTTGTTACGATATGGTTTCTCAATATGGGTACTCTACTAAATTTTTACTTTAAGTATAGTTATGTCCATTCAATCTACTTTCCACCTTGAGTGATTCTAGACAACATGTATAACCACTCAACCACACAATATCGTACTCAAACATGAAAATTCAATTAATTTTTTGGAAATGGAACCTCTAATGTTTTCACTTGAGCTCCTTCATAGTGTATAATGGCATTTTTTATTTTATACATGTCCATATATCTATCTCGCCTCTCAAGAAAACTAGGTATGTTTTGGCTTGTTCTTCAAACATCTTCTAACTTCAAAGATCCTTTCCCAACAAAATTTTGAGTGCCTATCTTATTTTTTTGTTGCGATGAAAATCAATATCCTTTATTGTAGCTTTCACATCATCAATTCTTGTAGATCATATTCTTTTTTTTTTTGTATTGCATGCACCAAGTCTAGTATTATTGTTGTGTTGTAAATCCCTTCACCAAGGCTTCAGAGTCAAACAATAAATTTTGTAATCTAAGTGAATTTTTTTCTATTAATAAATGATCTATTATGAACATATGAAATAAAATAAAAAAATATTTGTATTTGTTTGAAAGTGAATTTTTGATGAATCATTTATGGTACAATCTAAACTATTTCTATCTCAAATTTTAAATTTCAATATACAACATGATTTTGATTTAGAGACTCATAAATTAACAAATTGACCATACATAATTAGGGATAAGAAGAATAGTAAAATGCCTTTCACTCTAGTTTCTTATGTCCCTTGATGCTAAGTTGTCTCCAATTTATCTCATTTCCTTGTMAACTTCCCAAATTATGTTTTTTTCCTCCTAGCCAGCTAGGAACAACCTTACCAACTCTCTATCTCTAGGAAAACTTGGGGGGTTTCCTAGACCTCTGTGCAAAGTACCAAAACCATATTGGAGATATTACACACTCACCTAGGTAATTATTTTCCTAAGGTTGATAGTATAATGTTGAGGGTGCTTCCATAGATGAGAATATTCTTTCATGATAATATTCCCATACAAATTATGGAACCTCCTACAAAATAGGGAACCTTCCCTCTTTCGTTCAGAGTCAGTTACACCTCAATTAGACTAGTGGAGGACACTTGTGCATGGAAACCTCAATTTTAACACCTACAATTGCATGTTTTCCTTAATTTATTCACCATAAGGGTGCATATCACATGCAAGGAGCCAAGAGAGAACATATCATGTGCATGCATTAGTTTCTCTCACCTCAACATGTGAGACTCATTTAACTAATGTTTGCATGGACCAATTAACTAGGACTAGGTGGAATATTACTTCAGCTTCTGTCAATGATTATATAGATCTCTCTAGATCACTACTATGGCACATTTACTTAGCCATGTAGATTATATCATGTGTATTATTCATTTTACTCATTCATTTAATACAATTCTTTATTTCTCTCAAGCTTGTATCTCTTTCTATTTTCTCTCTTGCAAGCTTTGTGTGATTTTTCTGCTAGCCAGGTTTTTTGTGACAAGTTTCCACAAAACTTCACAAACCACATCCCACCAGTATATCCTAGAATCCTAGTAAAAATCATAATCTCAATTAAAATCATAGTCCAATTCTCACACAATATTCCTTGATTCAATGGTTTTTCCTCCCTCCCAAACCATAATATTTCTCTTCCCCTATTGTAACCCCAAACCTCTCCAAAATTCCTCTCTTTGTTTCCTTCCTCCGCCACCTTTCCCCTCGGTAATATCAACTCCATCATAAAAAATATCCCTCCCTTTCATCATATTTGACATGCTATCTAGATTTGATAAAAATCATACAAATCACACCATACTCCATTAAATATAATCAACACATATTTTTCATACAATGTATATACTTTGAATCTTTAATTAAATCAATCAACTTAATAATAACACTAAATCAAATTAAATCAATCATTTTAGTAAATAACATTAAATCTAAATCAATCAATTATACTTGGGCATTACAAACCCATGACAAACAACAATAACATTAATTTTAATGCATCATAATAATACAAGCATACACACACAAGGCATGTATGCATTGCTAAAACATACATATATTGTGTGTATTGATGACAACAACCATTACATATAATGCATAATTATTGTATGTTCTTAATCAAGTTGATAGTGTAATACACCCCATAATGAATTAATCAATCATTTATACTAACATAATAATATTAATTCATCAATCACAATATTTAAAAATGAATGAACTATTCACCTAGATCATCATACTTGATCTAAGAATTTAATGCAATAAGAAAGGAAATAAGTTGAGCAGTAAATTTACATGACTAAAACACAACACTCTCAAATACTTTGAATCACCCTTCATCCATAACTTACTTCCATCTTCTAGATCATATCCTTCGTGTACTATGCTATACTAGAGAATCAACTATATTGACCTAACTCTAGATAGAACCTATAAGTGAAAGTTTTGACTACCTTGACAAAGCTTCCCCAATAGGAAACTAGAAGCTACCATCACATATCTATGGAATCATGGATTAAAAAATCCCTCCCGCAACTCTAGGTTCCAAAGGATCAATACTGAGCAATACCTCCATCCCTCCTAATAGAACTAGGGTCAACACCCTATCATGGATCATACCATGGGATTGCGTTATATGGCATTGGTCATCAAATCTTCAATTTCGATAGTTGTGCCACCTAAAAAACTTTCACTTGACCAAATATCATATAAATACATTTGAAACAATATAAAATAATATAATTATGCTTCCTATCATACCATTTATCATTGGATATACATGAAATCGACCACTTAATATCACACTTCTCTGGCTATCACATAGCCCATTCATCATGTAGGTTAGTTTACAACACAAGATCATGGATAACCATAAAATATTGGCATGTGATTGCTACATTACTCATTGATGAACCATGTAATTCATCTAGTTCATCCATCACATAGTACTAATTGCATTTAAAACATATCATTAAGACCAATATCCACGTACTAAAATCCTTTAATTGAAACTTGCATGCTAGAAGTAAATCACATAACATCCATCATTAATCACATAAAATAATTATCCATAGTAGTCACATATATTTAGGTACACATGTCCATATATATTGAAGTGATAATATTTAATAGTGTTACATAGATAATAAGAAAGAAAATACAATTAGGTCATAATGTAAATTTAGTTGTCTAGGTCAAAATGGGGCATTACATATATTCATCATTTAGGAAACTTCTTCCTAAAGTTATGGTAAAAACAATGTGGGATGATCTTGACGTATGGTGTTTGCATCCTCCCAAGTAGCATATCCTAGGTTATACTTGTCCCACTGGACCTTAACCTAGTCCACTAAGTGGTTTCTAAGTTGTCAGACCCTACAGTCCAATATGCATAATTGTTTGACCATAATGGTTCCCACATCTGAGAACTACAATACCTTCCAATTCAATTTGTGAGATTCATCAACAAAATAATTTCATAATACAGATAGATGAAAAACATAATGAGTTTTATGCAAGTCGGATGATAGTACAAGATGATAGGAAACTGGTCCAATTCTTTCTTGAATTTTAAATGGCCCTATAAATTGCGGTGACAACTTTGTCCCCTTTCTAAACTAAATGGTGCTCTTATTAGGCCTTATATGAATAAAAACCTAATCTCCTACCTCATAAATTTGGTTAATATATGTGCATCATTATAATTCTTATGCATATATTATGCCTCCTTTAACCATTTTCTAATATGAATCACCTAATCATCCATCTGTTGAATCAATTCAAGTCTTATTGTAACTTGGTCCTCTAACCTTTCCCAACTCATTGGTGTCCTACATGACCTTTCATTCAAAGATTGATAAGGAGGAGTCTCGATTGATCTATGGAATTTTTTATTGTAATCAAACTCCACCAAGGCTAGGTACTTCTCCCAGTGGGTTTGGTTATCCATAACATACATCCTAAGCATGCCTTCCATAACTTGATTCACTCTTTATGTCTACCCATCTATTTCAAGATGATATGTTGTGTTGAATTTCAACTGAGTCCCCAATGTTGACTACACACTTGTCCAAAATATCTGTGTAAAATGAGAGTCTCTATTTGAAATACTCTTCTTGGGAAACCCATGTAGACAAATAAATTCACTTATAAACACGTGCTCCACATAAGTGTCTCTGACTAGAATTAAATGTGCACTTTTGGTCAGCTTGTCAACTATGACCAAAATGGCATTGTGACTTTGTGACGTGAGTGGAAATTCCACAATGAAATCCATGGAAATGACTTCCCATTTGGACATAGGAAATTAATTTGGTTGTAGGAGTCCTTTTGGGTGGTGATGATTATCCTTTACCTATTGGCACTCAAAAAATTTAGCGACAAATTGAACTACATTATATTTCATTCCTATATGAAATAAAAACTTCTTCATGTTAATAAACATCGTCTTCACACCAGGATGTGCATAGTAAAGTTCTCTATGGGATTCCTTGAGGGAAGTGCATATATTATCTACTTCCTCAAGGATATACATCCTTCCTTGAAATATCAACAATCCATCCACTTCAAGGATATATCCTTCAAACTTTCATTCTAACAGCCTACCATTATGGAGGGATGAAGTAACCTTCAAATACAAACTACCTCCAAGACGTTTTCCTAACACTCGCTCCCTCAAATTTACCTTTAATGGAACCAAGGAGATCATCCATGGCCTTATTTTCAGGGCATCGACCACCGCATTCTCCTTTCCATCGATGTAAAAAACTCCAAAATCATACTTACTCATGAATTGGCTCCATAGCCTCTACCCAACATTCAATTCTATTTGATTGAGGATATGATTCAATATTTAATTATTTATTTTTAGCTCAAAGATTCACATGATAAGATAATGCATTCAATTGTTTAGAGCTATCATCATGATTGCAAAATATAAATCATGAATAACATAAATTTCCTCATGTTTCTTCAACTTCCTATATGCCTACACTATCACTTCCCCATATTGCATTACCGTAGTTCCCAACCCTTGCTTCAAGGAATCCATGTAGACTATGAAATATTTATCCATATCAGGAACTCATAGGATCAATGCACTAGTTAGTAATATCTTAAGCTCGATGAATGCAGTGTCACATTTGTTGTTCCGGTCATACATGATTCCCTCGCACTGCAGGGAAGTGATGGATTTCGCAATCTTTGAGAAACCTTCCACAAATATTTGATAATATATGTTAGCAAAAACATATGCAGCGAGAAAAGTAACTCAAAAGTGTTGTGAACCCTGGTTCTGGAAAGCAGCACTACAAAAAATTTTGTTCGAAGCAATCAACCAAATCCTTTGTTTGTATAGGAAACGTCCAAATGCAGCATTCAGAGCAGTCCATTCCGGGCTTGAAATACAAGAAATCAGGCAGGTTCAATTTTCAATGGTGGAGATCCCATGTATCGTTCATATTAGTGGCTCTCATGTATTTGGAGCTTCAAAGTCACGCAAGGATTAATGGCCAGACAGAAGCCCCGAAGTGTCAAAGTCCTGAAGTAACGAGAGGTTGCCACGTCAATCGGGAGAAATTCACTTTGGGAGATATTCATGTCTCGCGTTCAAAATCTCCTGAAGCCCAAAGTGTCAAAGTAACGAGAGAGTGCCATGTCAACCAGGAGAAAGTTACTTTGGGATATTACCATGCTCTACATCCCGAACTCCCAAAGTCCAAAGTGTCGAAGTGATGAGATATTGCCACGTCAATGTGGAGAAAGTCACTTTGGGAGATATTCATGCCCCGCGTTCAAAATCTCTTGAAGCCTGAAGTCCCAAAGTAATGAGAGACTGCCACACCAACCAAGAGAAATTCACTTTGGGAGATATTCATGCCCGCGTTCAAAATATTTCAAAGCCCCAAAGTGTCTAAGTCCCGAAGCACCGAAGTAACGAGAGTCTGCCACGTCAACCATGAGAAAGTTACTTCGGGATATTTTCATCCAAACATCCTGAAGTCCCAAAGAGTCAAAGTCTCGAGGTGATGTCAGGTTGACACATCGCTTTAGGCCCTACCACTCCACAGGTGTTTTTTAATTCAACACATGGTGCTCATCCATCAGTAGCTATGACAGCATAATGACATCAGGCCACCATGTCAGATTCGGGAGATCATCCTCCAGGAGATATTCTTGCTCAGCATTCAAAGCCCCCAAATGCCAAAATTGGCTCCATCTCTAAACATGGTTAAAAGGATTCTGGGGTTGGAAGACAAATAAATTTTAGTGGGGGTGCTAAAATAGCAGGGTTACCCAAATCGCAAATTGCAACAAATCAACATCAACACTTCATTGTGGGGATGGAACATGCTCAAACAATAAAATTATAGAGTGGTCCCGCAATCAAAACCATGGTATAGTGGAAGAGGTGTGTGGAAGTTGGTGGTGAATTTCTGGGGTCAAAGTAGTGTGGACCCAAACTGCCCTTGACAAATTCTACAATCACGTGTTGATGTAGGGTCCATCCGAGAGTGTAACACCCTATTTCCCCCAATTTGTAATTAATCATAAAATAGGAATTTCCATGCTAATGCATGAGGAAAATGTAAATGTATTATTGTTTGAGTTACCAATAACTGACTGTGGGGGTGAAGCCTTGAAAGTACTGGCCATGATATCACTAGAGGAAGAATCTGAAAACTATAAGAGAGGGTTCATATATCAAATAACCCCAAATCTCCCTAAGGATGACAAACCTCCTTCGAATCCCAAGGAAAGAAAATCAGTCAATGAAGAAAGGACCGACGGTTGAATCACCAACCACCCCCATGAATGGAAACATGGGTTGTCAATTCGAAGTACCACAGGGACCTACAGACTTGAGCTTCCTTCTGACAGAAGGAATAGGATAGGTCGGCAAAAAAATCTCCCAAGGTAAGAGGGACAGACACACGGGAGAGAGGACACGAGAAGAGATGGGGAGATGCGCAAAGCTCTCCAGTGAGTCACGAACTGAAGGTCATGATATTGATGCCGAAGATCATCTACAAAACCTCACCGAGGCCACAAGCGAGTGATAAAGCTTCAAGTTGCAGAAAATAGGACCCGAACAAAAACTGAAAACAGAGAGAGAACCCTCGAGAAGAGTGAGAGTTCCCTGGTGATATCATGGCTTGGCATGGGGGTGGCCAGAGTGCTAATAGTGAATGCCTCTGATCCTATGGTTGGGTGGAAGGACGAACACCCACAGTCAGTTGGTTGGCAGCAACCTGTAATAGATAAATGATTTTTTACTCTGTGTAATTTAGTTGTAACTGGGCATGAATTTGGTTATAGTGGGTATGTTTCAGGAATTGTGCTTGATTTTTTGAATGGATATATTGTGTCTCTTTCCTTACTGCATGGTTTTATATTTAGGCCAGTAAGATATTATATGGATAGGACATGATGGATATTCGTAAATGCTTGTGTCCTGAGGCTTCTTGAGTTAGAGCCATTAACGGTGAGATCGTCGACCTTAGGCATAGTCTCATGTACACATGCCAACCTTCCTAGTTGTCTAGAGTCCCTTGGAGGATGAACTTTGTTAATCTCGGGAGAGGTAGTGTAGTTATACACTGGCTCCCTATGAGGCAAGTAGAGGCTGAGACTCACCCAAGTCCTACACTTGACGAATGAGTGCAAGGGGTGCGTAGAAGACTCTTCTAAGAGTCAAGCCCAAGAGAAAGAGCGCAAAGCTCTTAATTCCTTCATAGCTGAGAAATATCAGGAGGGACAACAATTTTCGTAAAGTGCTGGCGAGACCCAACGGTCGGCTTGCAGTAGAAGATCGAAGGCTGAGACCTTTGAAGCATTGAAATCTTCCAAGGAAAAAGGAAGAAAGTGTGAGCTCAGGGAGGAGCTACAGCTACCGTCAGATCTCGCATGGATAGTCGATAACCATCGGATCCAAGAGAAGTTGCACGAGGTTTAACCTTTGCATATGCAAAGGTGAGGACTCGTCAAAGTCTCGAAAAGATCTGGACCGTCCATTTCAAAGGACACGTGGTAGAGATCTGAACCCATTGGAGTTTCGGATACTCGAAGGTTGAAGGACTAGAATCATGGAGTTGTTGCATCGTGAACTCCTGGTTCGCGAAATCCCGATACAAGAGAGGAGCCATCGGATTTTGGTATTTTGGCTATTCGGAGTTTGGAACGTAGAGAAGACTGTGGTCTCGTTACCGAGAGTTTCAAACTCCCAGTATGTGAAATAGAGAAAGCATCGGGACCGTCCATTACAGAGGACACGTGGCAGATATCCAAACCCATTGGGGTTTCGGATACCGGGAGGTTGAAGGACCAAGAGTTTGGTGGCAGCAGATTCACAAAATCGCAAATCCCGAAGTCCCAAAAGGTTCACATGGTTGAGGTTTCGGGGAAATACCCGAAAGGAGATTTTGGTAATTCGGCTACCAGGAAAACAAGAGGTAAGAGTTTTGAACACTTGACCCATAAAACCCCGAAAGGATCTGAGCCGTTGTATTAGGAGAGACTTTGAGCCATTGATCGCGCTCAAGAGAAGGAGGACTGGAATTTCAGGATTCGTGACAAGGAATTGGAGCAACAGGATTCGCAAAGTCCCGAAACATGAAATCTTGAAAGTGTTTGGAGGAGTAGTGTCAGGTCATGGAATAGGGGCAGGTTTCGGCATACTGGGGTTCAAGATTTCAGAAGTTCTGAGGATAAGGAACCGGGGCACTTTGCATTGAAACTCCCAAAGTTGCGAAATGCGATGTATTGTTGGAGTGGGTGTGTGAAATCGTGGATAAGTATTGTTTGTAACGGAATCGCAAAATCGTGAATTTCAAAACCCCGAAAGGATGTGGGTTTTTGATCCATTTGGATCGTAGCCATTGGTTCAAGAGGGACATGGACCGTTGATCTCTCAGCAGAGATATTTTGGTATTTCGGCTACCGGGGTTATAAAGAGTAAGAGAGTCGGGACTCTTGATCCATGAAATCTTGAAAGGATCTAAAATGTCAGATCAAGGGAGGCTTACAGTTGTTGATCTCCCTTTGGAGGGGAACTTCAGAGATTTCAGAGTTTCGGGGATTTGAAAGGGAGAGGAAGAGACATTGCATCGTGATTCCCCGAATCGTGAAAAGTCGGTAAGTGCTTTGTCGATTAAACGCGTGGTCACAGAACAGGGTCACGTGGACAAGACCCAAGCAAGGAGCTTGTCACTTGCCAGCCCTTTCAGGGTTCAGCATTTCGGCATTTCAGGGTTTGAAGAGTTGAAAGACTTGACTCTCTTGCATCGTTGAGTCACGAAATGCAAAAGGCGCCTCTTGGCTTGGCCTGTGGTCATAACCAATGATCACATGGAGGTGGATAAGGGAAGATATAGCCTACACTAGGCCCCCATAGGAATTTGGGGATTCTATCCCTTGAGGAAAGGGAAAAAAATTTATTATGTCGTAGTGGGTATGTGACAGAGAGCAGCGTTGGCAATAAAAGTAGGGTGTTCCTAGATCGCGGGTTGCGACAAGATCGACGGCCACACTTCATTGTGGGGATAGAAAGTGCTTGAATGTTAAAATATTATAGAAGTTTTGTTGGCACAGGGGAAAACCTAGGGTTCAACACTTAATAGCGCACCAAAAAAACCTCGACTACCGGCCCTTTCGGCAACACCTACAAAGTAGGCGAAGTCTCACCTAAGGTAGAAGCAGGGGGGGTTACAGGACGCAGGTGTCTGTAACTAGGCTGGGGCATGAATCTTTGATAATATAACTTTGCAGAGTATTATGCTAACGCTTAGGAAGTGAACATGCATTAGTTTATTAACCTCATTAACACTGCAAAGCATAATCAAATACAGATAAGTGTAGTAACAATAAGTGATTATGCACCCTGAGCACTTAGCACTGTGAGTTAATTCTAGAATTCATTTACCATTTACCATAAGTAAAGTACTTAAGAAAAAAAATATATATTCATTACACATCATAATCAAAGCACTAATCAAATGCATAACACAAATGACACTGCACAAAGAAAACCATGAGACACCAGATATACGTGGTTCACCCCAGGGTGGGGCTATGTCCACAAACCACTTCACCTCTTTATTATTCTCCAAAATCTTACATCCAGTCACTCATGTGCACTAAGCCACAGATTCAAACTTCACATGAGACAGGAGATCTACTCACTAAGCACTAGATCCTCCTTCTTAAGCTTCCTAAAATAAGTCAAATGCACAGAGACAAATCTCTTATCACAACACTTAGCACCTTCTACAAAATCACATTCGATCATAAATCCTCAATCACACACATTCCTTCTCACACAGCACTACTTACTTATACAATACATTCCTCTTATTTATACTTTACAAAATCTTACAATAAGGCCTAAACATGGGGAAAACCCATGGGTCGACATCCCATAAACCTGTTACAAAACCATAGAGGACCTCTTATTGGGTCCACATAACCCTCAAAATAGGTGATATCCACGATCTCATCTCTGCCTGGGTGGTCCTACTTCGACCAGTGTGTCAAAGTCTAAAAGTGGGGAAAAACCTCCAAATTTGGCCAAAGTTTCCCCAAAACTTGGTCGAGGGCCAACAGGCCCCCAACACTCACTTGTGACTCGTCCTGAATCACTCAGGTCAGAACAATGTTACTTCAAAATCCTCGAACTTAACTCAAGTTGCCTCGACTTGCTTCCTCGCCTAAGCCTCCTGCTCAGTGAGCTCCTAGGTTGTCTGCACTATAATAGGCCCTTCCAGGCATTGTTCTACTATTGCAACTACTTGATCTAACTGTGAACCTTGGCCATCGATCTCCTTGTACACCTTGCAAGCTTCATCCTGCATAGGTTGTAAATTTTGTGTTAATTACATCACCTTAACCTGGAGGGTAGTGATCTATTTTTGTACTGTGCGCTACTCCTGGGATCTCTTCATCCTTTCCACTATTGTGAGCAGCTTCATCTGCACCTGCAATGAAAATTCTTGTTGTTGCACCTCCTGTAACTGAGCCTCTATCTTCTTTAACTCTGGATCCTCGGCGAGGCGTTCATACGTTTGGGTGCTTCTGTCACTCAACTGTTTACATGTCAAGGCGAGGGATTTTATACTTGCTACTGTGTTTTGGCAGACTCCTCCCTCTGTTCACGCACCTCCTGTGGGGTGTTCGCCATTTTTGGTCTCCATTTCATCTATCCTAACCTAATACTACTGGAGGGTCTCTACGAGCTTCGTTACTTGAGCTTCGATAGGCTCTTGCTCCTCCTGTACCAAGCTTGGCACAGTGTGACATGATTTTCTTACTACTTCTTTGACCATGGCTTGTTCTGTGACCAGCTACTCTTTTTCCTTCTATAGTTGGGTTTCACCATATTCCGTTTCCTCCTGAAGCTTCGCTTGAAGCTCTTCTTTCTCTCTTTCATAGGCATCTACGCTGTCCTTCGCTGCTCGTAAATGTACTAGGACTTTGTCTTTCTCTTTTTGCAAGGATTTTGTAGCTTTCTCCTTCTCTTTGTGAGCTCTCTAGAATAGATCTTCTATTGCATCAGTAAGCCTTCTTAGTTGGGTGGCTCTTTTAGTGGCCATTTTTCTCTGTTCCCTTCTATATACCTTCAAACCTACCTCCAATACTTCAACCTGTTCTAGAGGTATTCCTTTAAGTTTAACCTCAACATCCAAGTTGGGGCTAGTTGATAGTGCTGCGGGGCTGAGAAACTTGATGATATACTGGGGGAGGGTGATCCAAAACTCTGGTTCACCTTGTGGAGTAGGTTCAACCCTCAAATATGTGGTATGTGATGAGGAAGGTGCAGACGGTGCAGTAGGCACTGCGCGGACCAAGCGAACAGCTTGTTGCACTTCCTTCAACACTCTCTCAATAATTTCATATAACGCCACCTATTTCTCTTTGTAGGCATCCTCCATATCTCCGCAGACCAGACTAATGTTGTCATCAGTGAGAGTGGCTTCCAAATGTGGCTTATTGGCATGCATTTTCTTCCTTGTTGACGGCTTCTTCAGAGTAACTTTCCTCTTTTGTGGGGTAACTGTCCCAACAGGGGGGTATTTAGGTGGTGGTGTGCTAGTAGCTTCACCTCCTCCTTTCTCTTCTTCTCCTTCATCTCCTCCTCCCTATCTTTCTACATCTTCTTCTCCTCCTCTTGGCGAGCTAGACTCGTTATCTCGATAGGTTTCCTCTTTTTCCTCTTCGTCAGTCTCTATGTCCTAGACTTCATCCTACTCTTTTCATTCCTTCTGCTTCTTCATCCTATTGGTCTGTCTGACATGTTCAAMTCRTGTAACCATCAGACTTATTATAGTATCCATTTAAGATAACTCTGCATTAGTGACAGGTACAAGAAATTATTCTTGCCAATCCTTTATAATCTGTTATGTATCTACATCTGTGAGCTTATATTATGACTGCAATATTTCATGGTKCTCATCTCTTCGCACGGTGATGTAAATGAAGTGGGGATCAACGCGGAACTTTGTTATGGGTCGGTATTGATGCAGGGTACAAGGTGTCATATGAGGGAATTCTTCAATGGAGACTTTCAACTGCTGATAATATCTGTGAAACACGACATTAGACTGCCACTGCTTCGTCATGTCATTGGTATACCACAGGGTAGAAAACTGAGCGGCCATGGGGTCTGTAGGTTCAATATCTAGGAAAGTAGCTCCTTCAGGCATCTGCCTAGACACAAATGCAATCAGAATGATCAACCAACTGTAGTGAAACTTATATCCTAAGTCCTAGGCTTCACGGAAATCATTTTCTAACTCATTGATGAGGTAGTTTTCCCAGTTCCTCTGTAGGCCCTCCACACACTTTCCTACGAGATCCACCACGAACCCAGTGACCTATGTGGGGCGGTTCTTCCTCACTAGTTGTTGGCCCTTGACCAATTTTTGAGGAAACATTGGTCATGTTAGACCATTTTTCGGGACTTGGACAGTCTTGTCAAAGATGGAGTGACCAGGCAAAGCAAATATTGTGGGATCTCACTCATTTTGCGGGCTTGTGGATCCATCAAAGGGTTTTGGTTTTTATGTAACAGGTTAATGGATGTCGTTCCATGGGTTTACCCATGATTAGGCCTTTTTTTAATGATATAAATAAGTAGCTAAGCGATGTAAGAAGTAGATCTGGTTGGCTTTGTGCAAGAATGTGTTAAGGGCTTGTAGAGTTAAGTGCAAGTGTTTTGTAAGTTGCTTTGTGCATAGATGTTGTATGTAAGTGCTTAGTGATATTGAGGATTTGGCTATGTGCCTTAACCTAATTTTGGGGAAGGTGGATCTAGTGCACTGCACGTAGATCACCTGTCCACTGCAGAGTTGGGCTCTGTGGCTTTATGCAGAGGAGCAGATGAATGTAATAAGATCGAAGACTAATAAATAATAAGAAGAAGTTGGTGGGCATAGCCCCACACTGGGGTGAACCACATATATCATGTGTCTTGATGCACTTTGTGTGATGTTGTTTTCTTAGTGCTTAATGGTGTAAATGAATCCTAGATCTGGGCTAATGCTACATGCTAAAATGTTTTAAGGGCTTAATCTTGATTGTTACTACGTTGATCTATAATAAGGATTGATATGTGATTTGAATGAGAATCATAATATTATAAGGCATATTGTTGTCTAAGTGCTCTATTAAGTGTTGCAATCATAGATCTGTGTCCCAGCTTGGTTGTAGACACCTGAGTCCTGCAACCCCCCATGCCTCTACCTCGGGTGAGACTCCATCTGCTTCACAAGTGTTGTCGAAAGGGTTGGTAGTTAGGATTTTGTTGGTGCACTTTTGAAGAGTTGAACCCTGGGTCTGCCCCTGTGCCAACAAATGGTTCCATTGTCGGGACCTGAAACTTTGATTGTTGGGAACTAAAGAAAAGATAAATCTATGTGCATAGCTCTATTGTTGTAGTGTGCAGTATTATAATCAACTTGTGAAGCTTTGTACTAAGAAATAAACTGGATCGGAAGAAAAGAGGTAAGATCTTAAAGCTTTGTGCTCTAGTAAAGGTAAGATAAGTGGAAAGTTTTGTTTCGAAAGTATGAATCTAGGTATGCTTGATAGATTTTGTCCTAGTCTGGAAACTAGGGCACAATTAGAAGAAAGATTTGATCTAAATAAATTTTATAGAAATAGAGAAAGATATGTTATTCATATGCATAGAAAGAATGTTTGGACTAATAAGTGGATGCAAGAACCTAGAAAGAATTTTTGCAGATTGCAAGTCTAGCACTGTGATCCCAGTGCGCATTACAGGAGAGGTTGGGGATCCTTTAAAATAAGAAGAGGATTAACACTGTGTTATAATTGCAGAAGGTCGAGACATCTTGCTAAAGAATTCCCTGGTATAGGTCCTATTTGTCTTTGTTGTAAAGCTATTAGTCATGAGGTTGAGGATTTTACAAGAATGATTGCTAAAGTTGAAAAGATGAACATGAGACAAGAAAAATATAAAGAAGGTGAAGAGACTAAGGATATGTTAGAAAACCAGAAAGAGAAAGAATCAAAGAAAGCTCAAACTATGTTAAAAGAAGTAATGGATGATCATAGAGACATCAGTTTACCAGAGATCTTAAAAGAAAAACATTGCATAGTTACAAGGATAGAAGACTTTGACATATAGTGTGTACTGGATGAAGAAACACATGTGAATATTATGCCAGAAAGAACTTGGAAAATTTTGGGAAAGCCTGCTATGATACCTTCATTGGGAAGGATAGGCTTGTTTAAAGGAAAGATGATAACCCTATGTGGAAGAGTTACTAACATACCTATGATTTCTCATGAAACATCGACTGAGGAAGAATTTGAAGTCATTAAGTTTGTTGAGTACAACACCCCATTCCCACTTTTATTAGGAAAGACTTGGATTGAGAAGGATCAGATCCGAAGGAAAGCAGAGGAGGAAGTTACAGAATGGAAAAAGAAATAATTAAGGGACTTCATAGCCAGAAAAATAGTGCGACTAATATAAGAACAGGAGGATCAGTAGAAGCAACAGAGGGCCATAGAATTAGCTTTCAAAGTTAAAATAACATAGGAAGACTTAAAGAACCTGTCCATGCAAGAAAGAAGTATAGCCACCCCAGAAATAGAAAAATAAGGAACATTAACCGCAGAATCTGTAAGAGCACATCAGCAGTGTGAAGTCGCTTTACTAGGAGAAGATAAGAATAAAAATAAAAAGAGGAATCCAGAGACTCGAATCACAGGAAAGAAAGCAAGAATGCTCAGTAAGAAAAAAGCCAAGTTAGAAAAACTACAGGAAGTTCCAGAAAAGACTTTGTAGGAGGCAGATCTACAGAAGTTGAACATCGTCGGAATAGAAAAACCATGCAGAATGGGACTTCGCCATGACGAAGCTATATGACCAGTGGAGGTGCCCCGACTGTTAGAATAATTCTCTGAAATGGATAGAAACGTAGTTATTGACAGAAAGACCGATGTTGGACCATTGGGACTGCACCATAACGGATGGATTTGTATTGATTGAGGCAGTCCTGCTCGTTGGAATCCGTTATGACACTTAATTATTTAACCCATCGGACGCTGCGTCGGGACCACGTTTTGAAAACCATTATTATCTGAGCTAGCAGAGAATCCATTCTATCATGTTGTTCTTTCTAGACCTCTCCATCTGTTTGATTACCTCGCTTGTCTGTTCACCTACCCGAGTTATTTTATTACGAGTGTGCATGTCGGACGAATGTAGCACAGTAGAGAAGTGTGTGGAGAAGATTCTTATAGATCTCATGCCTGAGAGAGTCATGTATGTATGAATATAGGCATCGTCAAATGGCGGATTGCAAGCATCCCCCTCAACAGGATGGTGTTCTGGTCGCACTAATGAGAAGTGAAGAAAACACCATGACGATCTGGATAACGCGAAGCAGATCTCATCGGTCTTGCCTAAATACATACCACCTTTGGTTGGCGCGGTTAACTGTGATAGTATCCCGTGTGACTTTCAGTACATGTTGATCACTGCGTACATCCCGAAGGGGATACACATAGTTGGACCCCAGTTAGGACATATCCCATCTCTAAAGAACAATGACTTCAACCTCGAAGACCGGAAGAACTACGCGATGCTCACGTTGCATTGGTATTTGATGAAGATGAGTGGGAAGAAGCCGTGCATAGTCTCCTAGCCATGGATAAAGGATCTTGCACAGTAGACAATCCTAAATGTAATGAAGATTCCTCACTTTGGCCGACATCAGGAGGTTAACGCTTGCGTTAAAATCCTCATGTCATGTTACCATGGATGGTATATGTGGCTTGACAGGCACGTGACGGTGGATTCAACGTTGATCCATCTCATCATAGGACTGAGTATGCAGGGACTAGACCCTCAGCAGGTCTACCCAGGGAATAATTTCAATCGCTCCCTGGCACAGCGCATAAAGGAAGATTATGGCGATGTAGAAAAGAGAAAGCAAGGATAAAAGGTAGCCTCCATATAGGATGTCTCAATGTGCCTATATTTTCAGCTTATAGATGGTAAGCTCGTCATAAATAGTCATCTGACACAGGTCCCTAGATTTGTAGTATACCTCACAGGGAAGTGTGTAGAAGGAATGCAAATGATCTGGGTGATTTACCTCATCAATGAGTTGGAGAAGGACTGTCACGAAGCACAAGATCTGGGATATGAGTTTCATTTTAGTTGGCTACTGGTATTGATCACATGTGTTGCCTAGAAAATGACGGAAGGAGCAGCCTTCGTGGAAGTTGAGCCATCAGAGTCGTTGGTCGCGAGGTTCTCCACCTTGTGGTACATGAATGATATGGTGAAGTAGTGGAAATCAAACATGGTGTTACATGCTTACTACCTACCGATGAAGCATTCCATTGACGCATTTCCACAAATGACCCTGAATACATTTCACCACTACAGGCCGCTAGCAAATTTCCGCACATATCGACACTTTATCTACATCACTGCACGCAAGGATGAAAGTAAGGAGGAGTTCAGTCCTATTATAAGTTGACCGAAAAAGATATGGATGAGATAACCAAAGAATGGCCAGCAGAATTCCTTGTACCAATGGAATATGTAGAACTCTCTGACCCTGACATCATCGGAAGTCCATTGGTCACCCGGGTTGAGCATGATGGACAGACTAGAATGAAGAAAAAGAAGAAAAAGGAGGAAGTGCATAACATATAAACTGATGAGAAGGACAATGCATCAGAGGAAATTAGGCATGACTCACCCGTAGGATGAGGAGGAGATGAAGTGAACCAAGTAGAAGGATGGAAAGAAGAAGAAAATAAAGACAAAGTCAAAGTTACACCGTCGAAGGATCCCCTTAGAGAGGCAAAAACATCAAAGAAAAGGAATTTTTCTCCACAGAAACCCTCAGCAAGAAAGAAGACCCGAGCCAATAAGCCTTAGTCAAAGAATGTGCTCATAGTGGACGATGTTGATCTCATCATCACATATGTAGAGGATGCTTCAAAGGATATCTTGCAGAGACATAAAGCGATCACAGAAGCAGTGCGCAATCTAGCAGGAGGTTACTTCCATCCAGAGAAAAGTCATGGAGGTGACATAGAGACTCCAACTGATGCAGGACGAAGCCTGCATACTTTTTGAAGAGATTGAAGGACAACGCTCACAGCTGGACCAGATGGTCACGATAGTAGAATAATGCCTGGAAGGGCCTATTACAGAGAAGGTGATTTAGGATTTTTTTTAGTAGGAAGCTTTGGCGAAGTAGCAAGTCGAGGCATCTCGAGCTAAGCTTGAGGCCTTTGAAGCAGCACTGTCCAAATCTGAGTGACTTGGGACGAGTCACAGGTGCTTTTTGGGGGCCTGTTGGCCCTTGACCAAGTTTTGAGGAAACATTGGTCATGTTTGACCATTTTGGGGACTTCAACAGGCTGGTCGAATATGGAGCACCCAGGCAGAGAAGAGATCGCAATATCTCACTCATTTTAATGGCTTGTGGACCCAGCAAAGGGTTTTAGGGTTTATGTAATGGGTTAAGGTATGTTGGCCCATGGGTTTACCCATGATTAGGCCTTTTTCTAATGATATAAATAAGTAGCTAAGCGATGTAAGAAGTAGATCAATTTGGCTTTGTGGAATAATGTGGTAAGGGCTTGTAGAGCTAAGTGCAAGTGTTTCGTAAGTTTCTTTGTGCACATACGTTGTATGTAAGTACTCTGTGCTATTAAGTATTTGGCTCTGTGCCTTGACCTGATTTTGGGGAAGGTGGATCTAGTGCACTACGTGTAGATCACCTGTCCACTATGGATTTGGGCTCTATGGATTGATTCACAGGAGAAGATGAATGTAAGAAGATCGAATATTAATAAAGAAGAAGAAGAATTTGGTGGATGTAGCCCTACACTCGGGTGAACCACGTATATCTTGTGTCTTGATGTGCTTTGTGCGATGTTGTTTTCTTAATTCTTAATGATGTAAATAAATGCTAGATCTAAGATAATGCTTTGTGCTACGAGGTTTTAAGGGCTTAATCTTGATTGTTACTACACTAATCTGTAATAAGGATTGATCTGCGATGTGAATGAGAATCATGATATAAGGCATATTGTTGGCTAAGTGCTCTGTTAAATGTTGTAATCATAGATCCATGTCCCAACTTGTTTGTAGACACATGAGTCCTGCAACCCCCCCTATCTCTACCTCAGGTGAGACTTCATCTTCTTCAGAGGTGTTTCTAAAAGGGTCAGTAGTTAGGGTTTTGTTGGTGCATTGTTGAAGTGTTGAACCCTAGGTCTGCCACTATGCCAACACTAGCTTTCTAGCTAAGAGTTGACAAGAAAGGCACACTACATCTTCCTGTATGGAGGATACCTTGTAACCTCGCTTCCCCTTTTCTACCTCTCCATAGGATTCTTTGATGTGATGTGCTAAACAATGGTCTGAGGTCTTCCTAGGGTAGAACTATTGTGGGTCATGACCCTTCAAACTTAAACCTATGATCTGGTGGATCAGTGCTGGATCCACAGTAATTATTTTGTCAAGCCATAGATATCCACCATGATAGCACGACAGAAGGAGTCTAATGCAAGCATTAACCTCTCGGTGGTGACCAAAATGTGGAATATTCATTACATTTAATATGGTTGAATGCGCCAACCCCTTGATCCATGGTTGCGGGATGAGGCGAGGTTTCTTTCTGGTTGTCTTCATTAAGTAACAGTGAGGAGCTAGCGTGGCGTAGTTCTTCTAGTCTCCTGAGTTGAAGTCACTATGCTTCAACAATGGGATCTTCCCTAACTGAATTCCTACTATGTGAATTCCTTTTGGAATGTACGCAGTGAACACAGAGTACTCAAAATTGCGAGGGATATTTTTGCGGTTAACGGTGCCAGCCAGAGGCGGAATATACTTAGGTAGGATTGACGGGATATACTTCATGTTAGCCAGATCATTGTGTTTCTTTCTTCTTTGTTCAGCTACAGGTTTGATGCGGGTGGAACAACGTCTGGTCGAAGGTGAAGCATACAGTCCCCTAGTCGACGATGCTTGAATACCTTCAGATACCATTCTTTTGGCCATGAGTTTCCTAAGAACTTCCTCGACAAACTTCTCAAGATCACTAGGTCCGCCCGAAATTCTAGCTTTCAACAGACAGGAGGGGTCTACTTTCATATAACGAAAGGAAGCTCAATTCGACACTTGGAAAATTCTCAACTTATCTCAGTCATCCACAGGTATCAAAAAGTGGTCCCAATGCCACGATCGACAAGTTAAATAAGTGGGGCGGTCATGACGGATCTTCCAATGGACATGAACTAGAGTTAAATTCTTCCATTAATGTAAATCTAGTCATTATGGCATGGTATCAACGTTCAAAAGCAGTCTATAAACCCATAAATGTGTTTCCTAACTATTTTGGAGCATCATTCTAACGGTCGGGGTGCCTCCAATGGTTATATAACTTCGCCAGGGCAAAGTTCAAATCTACACAGACCTTTTGTTCCAGCGAGGTTCAAACCCTGCAGACCTGCCTCCTGTGAGGTTCCGGTATGAGAAGTCTTCCATCTGATTTCCTTAACCTCTTGTATCTTTTCCAACTTATCCTTCTTTTTATTGAGCTTCCTTTCCTTCTTTCATGTTATCTGAGTCTCTTTAATTGTTTCTAGAATCCTATTTCCATTTTTATTCTTATATTCCCCTAGCGTAGTGGCTTTGCACTGTCGAAGTTCCCTCAAAGGTTCTGAAGGTAATATCCCTTTTCTTAACACTTTCCGAGTGGGCAAACTTCTCTCTTGGATAGATAGGTCCTTCAAGATTTCTTTCATTCTTTCAACCTTGACAGCTAGTTATTTTTCTTTATGTCCCTCCTGCATTGTTACTTTGCTATGTTGCTTCGACTTATCCTCTCGTTCTTCTCTTAGTTGGTCTATTTTCCTAGCTATGAAATCCCTTAATTCTTTCTTTTTCTTTTCTGTAGATTTCTTCCTCTGCTTTCCTTCTGATCTGATCCTTCTCAATCCAAGTCTTACCTAACAAAAGTGGGAAAGGGGCGTTTTCCTCAACAAACCTAATGACTTCAAATTCTTCTTCAGTCGATGTTCCTTGAACAATAATAGGTACAGTAGTTACTCTTCCACATAAAGTTATCATGTTGCCCTTAAAAAATCCTATCCTTCCTAAAGAAGGTACCACAGTAGGATTTCCCAAAACTTCCCAAGTTTTTTTTGTCAATAATATTCACTTGTGTTTCTCCATCCAAGACTATACAATCTATGTCAAAGTCTTTTATTCTTGAACTTATGCGTTGTTTTGCTTTCAGGATTTTTGGTAAACTGACATTTTTATGAACATTTATCGTTTCTTCCAACTATAATAACATAGTCTGAACTTCCTCCTACCTTTTCTCTTTATGAATTTCTAACATACCCTTAGTCTCTTCACTCTTTTCATAAATTTATTGTCTTATGTTCGTCCCTTCAACTTTAGCAATAATCCTTGGACAATCCTCAACCTCATGACCAACAACCTTACAACAAAGACAAATAGGGCTTACCTCAAGGAATTCCTTAGCAAGATGTCCCGACCTTCTACAATTATAACACAAATTCGATCCTCTTTTTCTCTTAAATGTTCCCCAATATTTTATGTACTGCGCACTTCCCCTAGGATCATAGTGTTGGACCTGCAATCTGCAAAAATTCTTTCTAGGTTCCTTCATCCACTTATTAGTCCAAAAACTCTTTCTATGCATAGGAATAACATATCTTTTTTCATTTCCATTACATTTACTCAAATCAACTCTTTCTTTCAACTGAGCCCTAACCTTCATACTAGGACATAATCTATTAAACATACTTAAATTCATGCTTTCAAAACAAAAACTTTCACTTATCTTTCTCTTACCAAAGTACAAATCTTGCCTCTTTTAGAATTGTAACTCTTTTCTTCAGAACAACTTACTTTCTTGGCACAAATATTTGTAATTCAAGTAGAGTACTATGCACTTCAGCAATAGACCTATGCACAAATATTTTCTTTTTCTTTTCTTCAGTTCCTAGCAATCACAGTTTCAGGTCCCGACAACAGAACCATTTGTTGGCACAGGGGAAGACCTAGGGTTCAACACTTAACAGCACACCAAAAAAACTCTAACTAATGGCCCTTTCGGCAACACCTGCGAAGCAGGCAAAGTCTCACCTGAGGTAGAAGTAGGGGGGGTTACAGTACGTAGGTGTTTATAACCAGGATGGGACACGAATATGTGATAAGAGCACTTCGCAGAGTATTATTTTAATGCTTAGGAAGTGAACATGCATTAGTTTATTAACCTCATTAACACTGCAGAGCATAATCAAAGACAAATAAGCGCAGTAACAACAAGTTATTATGCACCCTGATCACTTAGCACTTAGCACTGTGAGTTAAGTATAGCATTCATTTACCATTTAACATAAGTAAAGTAATTGAGCAAAAAAATATATATTCATTACACATCATAATCAAAGCACTAAGAAAATGCATAACATAAATGAAACTACACAAAGCAAACCATGAGACACCATATATGCATGGTTCACCCCAGGGTGGGGCTATGTCCACAAACCGCTTCATCTCTTTATTATTCGCCAAAATCTTACATCCATTCACTCTTGTGCACTAAGCCACAGATTCAAGAAATAGGTCAAAGGCACAGAGCCAAAATATCTTATCATGGCACTTAGAACCTTCTACAAAATCACAGTCGAGCAAAAAGTCTCGACCACACACATTCCTTCTCACACAACATTATTTATGTCTATAATACATTCCTCTTATTTATACTTTACAAAATCTTACAATAAGGCCTAAACATGAGGAAAACCCATGGGTTGACATCCCATAAACCCATTACAAAACCCTAGAGGACCCCTTACTGGTTCCACATAACCTTCAAAATAGGTGAGATGTGAGATCTCACCTCTGCCTGGGCACTCCTACTTCGACCAGCATGTCTAAGTCCAAAAGTGGGCCAAAACCTCCAAAACTGACCAAAGTTTCCCCAAAATTTGGTTGAGGGACAATAGGTCCCGCAATCGAAACCACAATATATCTCAAGAGGTATGTGGTAGTTGGTGGTGGATTGCGGGGGTCGGAGCGGTATGGATCCAAACCACCCTTGGCAACTTCTACAATCATGTTCTTATATGGGGCCCAATCCGAGAGCAGCGCGTGGAAACAAACTAGGAATTAAGCCTCATCCTGATCCCAAGGAGAAATCATTTAATGAAAGAAGGACTGGTGGTTGAACAATTGACTACCCCCTTAAATGGAAGCATGGAGGGTCTGGATGAGGAGACATAAAATTGTCATACCGAAGTACCACAGAGGGAAGTTTCTCCTACAAGCCCATACTGACCTAAGCTTCCTTCTAATAGAAGGAACAAGACAGAGAAGAGAAAACACACAGAACTGGAGAATCCTAGGATAGGAAGGCTAGCTTGAACTCCTAGCAGTGGTGGGCGGTTTTGATTATAAATACATCGGGGGAATGATATGGAGGGGGGAGGGGGGCCAAGACCGGAAGAGGGTTTTGAGAATGTTTATGACTGTATATTTCAGTTTGTAAGTCAGAGGGGCATGTGGTTGTAAATTGTATGTTATTGAAGATTCATATGAGTCATTTCATCAAATTTGTCTTCTATGTTCTATGTTCTATTATTCATCTTGTTTGAATGTATTGTTGATTTTAAGGATTAAAATTTGCCTTTGATTGATAGACTCTCGATGCAGTAGAAGATATGTTGTAATATTTCCTATTTATCATTGTTTATTGTTCAGACACATCTAAATTATCTTTGCAAAGAGGATCTATGCTTAGTGAACATTCTTCTTTATGTTAATTCTCTTATTCTTCTCTTCATCATTATGCAAATATTTTGTCTAATAGGGAGCTTAAATTCCTTCAATGAGCAGACTGTTTATGAATCCATATCCCAATGGTCCACCATTGATCTGCAGTGATATCTATTGTCTTTTCCTTTATTTAAAGTCTTTCTAATCCCTGACTTCAAACCTAAAATTAAATCAATTTGTATGTTACCAAGCTTACTCCCATTTGCAGTCTGGGGGTGACTCTTGGAGTGATAACATTAATGGCGCCATTGTCGGGGAACAAGGTGTGAAGCTAGTTTCCCTGGGAGAATGACATAGATCCATCTCTTGATGGTATACAAGAGAGGGACACAGAAATTGACTGTAATTATCTACCTGGTGACTCCACTAGGGAGGATCCTATAGAAACAAATATGACCATACGAAAGGGGATGACCAGGTATCAGCTTATGAGCTTTCTCCATGAACTCTTGTTTTTCTTTATCAGCTCATTTCTCTCTTTCCCTTTACATATCAAGAGGATTATCCTCTTCTTTGTCTATTTGAATTATCATAAGCCTTCCTTTATATATACATCCTTGGAAGAAGAGGACTTGCCCTCTGCCTATGTTGTAGATGTTGATCTCATATCTACACCTCATCCTATTCATAAGGATGAGATTTGTATTGAAATCCCTCTTGAATCTGATCACCCTTGTAACCTTAAGGAGGTTGAAACTAATTCAAAACCTTCTCAAATCTCATCACCTTCTGTTGTTACCATTGAACCTTGCCATCATCTTGTTAAACCTCATATCCATCCCACTAGTTTTCAAACTAGAATCAGAGACAAGATGTTTAAACCTTTAAGGCTACCATCTCACCTTCATCCTTATCCTCTTGATTTCCTTAAATATCTTCCCCGGTTCTCTGGAGAATATCATGTTACAGCTGAGAGGCATTTGGAGGCCTTTGGGAACTTTGTTGATCAGTTTGAGATAGTTCATGACAATGTTACAACGAGGTTGTTCTCCAAATATTTGTTTGGAGATGTTGTTTCGTGGTTTAAAGATTTGAAATTTGATTCCATTGGTTCTTGGATCGAGCTACACAATGCATTTTTAAAGTGTTGGGGTGAGAACAAGTCCCTTGATCCGTACTTGGCTAATTTTAATGCTTTTAGGAGAGGGGAAGAGGAAGCCTTGGTTGTCTTCAACAAAAGGTTTTACAGTGTTTATCATAACATGCCAGTAGAAATCCGACCTTTCGAGACTGTTTCCATGGTATGCTATGTTATGGATCAGCTTTCATAGCTTGTCCTTCTCTTGAGAGAAAGGAAATATTCATTCTTAAAACTATTATTTGAAGATGTTGAAGAAGTCGAGGAGAACATCTCTGCTAGCAAGAAGATTTGAGATCGAGTTTTGAAAATATGCATGCACATGATGAACATCAAGAGGACTGTCAATGTATTTCAAATTTGCAGCAAAAAGACAGTGAGTCTGAATCAGATCTGGAACAGAGGCAAGGTTGTAAGTATGTTTTACATTTGGAGCCAGATTCTTCAGTATGTTCATATTTTCCTATAGACAGGGATGCATGTCATTTTTATGATTAGTTTCTAAAATATTTTGAGCATGAGGTAACAAATGATTGTATAGATAATCATATGTTCCTAGTTGAGAATTATTAGTATGATTTAAATTTTGTTGTACAATTATCTCGTGATCATTATTTTAAAGAAGAAGTTGTCTCTCCTAATGACCAAGATATGCATATGAAAGAGAAATAAGGTTATCAGTTTTCAAGCAAAGAGGAATTCATGGATGAGCATTTTTTTCTTGAGGATCAGCATGTTTCTAATCTTGGTTTCAAAGATTCATTTGCATCCTTGTTGGAGTCAATTCTAATATTGGTTTCAAAGATTCATTTGCATCCTTGTTGGAGTCAATTTTTTCGCATTCTAAAAATTCGGGATTTCATTATATATATATATATATATATATATATATATATATATATATATATCAGTGATAGAGAGAAGATCATCTTAGTCTTGAAATTACTTAAATGGCTACTGTGTAAATCTGCTTTTATTTGACCAAATTGTGTATTTGGTTAGAGGTAGGGTAGTGTAGGAAATAAGCTCGCTTCCCAAGCCTTGATTTCCTTAGTTTATAGCGGGTCTTTCATTTTTCTTGAATAAGTGGAAGTTGTTGGCAGTGTTTAGAGGTTGGTTACATAGTTGACTCCATATCCCAACAGATAAGGTGACTGGAACTGCTCAGGTTCTTGGAAACCTCACAGGGTGGCCCCCATCCCATTTGGAGCCTAAAGTTAGCACAAACATCTGTAGCGACAAAAGTAACTCAAAAGCGTTGTGAACCCTAGTTCTGGAAAGTGGTGCTACCAAAATTTTTGTTCGAAGCAGGTCGACCAAGTCCTTTGTTTGTACAGGGAACATCCAAACGTAACATTCAAAGCAGTCCATTTCGGGCTTGAAATACAAGCAATCAGGCAGGTTCAATTTTCAACAGTGGATATCTCATGTATTGTTCAGATTAGCGGCTCTCGTGCATTCAGAGCTTCAAATTCGCGTAAGGATTAATGACCAGATGGAAGCCCTAAATTTCTGAAGTCCCGAAGTAACGAGAGACTGCCATGTTAACTAGGAGAAAGTCACTACGAGAGATATTCATGTCCCGTGTTCAAAATCTCCTGAAGCTCGAAGTGCCAAAGTAATGAGAGACTTCCATGTCAACCGAGAGAAATTTACTTCAGGAGATTACCATGCTCTACATCCCGAACTCCCGAATTCCTGAAGCCCGAAGTGTTGAAGTGACGAGAGATTGCCACATCAATCGGGATAAAGTCACTTCGGGAGATATCCATGCCCCGCGTTCAAAATCTCCTGAAGCCTGAAGTCCCGAAGTAACAAGAGATTGCTGCATCAACTGGGAGAAAGTCACTTCGGGATATATTCATGCCCGTGTTCAAAAGCTCCCGAAGCCCTGAAGTGTCGAAGTCCCAAAGTGTCAAAGTAATAAGAGGCTTCCACATCAACCAGGAGAAAGTTACTTCAGGATATTTCCATCCAAACATCATGAATTCCCAAAGAGACGAAGTGATGTCAGGCTGGCACGTCGCTTCAAGCCCTACCACTCCACAAGTGTTTTTCAATTCAACACATGGCACTCATCCATCAATAATTGTGACAGCACAATGACGTCATGCCACCACGTCAGATTCAGAAGATCATCCTCCAATACATATTCTTTCTTAGCATTCAAATCTCCCAAATGCCAAAATTGGCTCCATATCTAAACATGGTTAAAAGGATTATCGGGTTGACAGACGGATAAATTTTAGCGGGGGCACTAAAATAGTAGGGTAGATCACAGATTGCAATAGATCAACGACCACACTTCATTGCGGGGATGAAACATGCTCGAACGATAAAATTCTAGAACGGTCCCACAATCAAAACCATGGTATAACGAAAGAGGTATGTGGAAGTTGGTGGTGAATTGCAGGGGTCAAAGCGGTGTGGACCCAAACTTCCCTTGACAACTTCCGCAATCATGTGTTGATGTAGGTTCCATCTGAGAGTAGCACGGAAACAAAAGCAGGGTGTTCCCAGATCGTGGGTTGCGACAAGATCGATGGCCACACTTCATTGCGGGGACAGAAAGTACTCGAACGCTAAAATATTAGAGCGGTCCCACAATTGAAACCATGGTATAGCTAAAGAGGTATGTGGCAGTTGGTGTTGAATTATGGGGGTCGGAGTGGTGTGGATCCAAACCTCCCTTGGAAACTTCCACAAGCACGTGCTTATATAGGGCCCAATCTGAGAGCAGTGCATGGCAACAAACTACCCCCTTAAATGGAAGCATGGATGGTTTGTCCGAGCAGACAGAAAACTATCAGCGCGAAGCACCACAAAGGGAAGTTTCTCCTGCAAGCCCATACTAACCCAAGTTTCCTTCTGACAGAAGGAACATGACAGACAATAGAAGACACACAACACTGGAGAATCCTAGTATAGGAAGGTAAACTCGCACTCCTAGAAGTGGTGGAAGGTTTTGATTATAAAGGCATCAAAGGAATGATATGGAGGGGGGATGGGGGCCAAGACTGAAAGAGGGTTTGAGAATGTTTATGACTGTATATTTCAGTTTGTAAGCCAGAGGAGAATGTGGCTGTAAATTGTATGTTATTGAAGATTCATATGAGTTGTTTCATCATATTTTCTTCTATATTCTATGTTCTATTATTCATCTTGTTTAAATTTATTGTGGATTTTAAGGATTAAAATTTGCCTTTGATTGATAGATTCTTGATGCAGTAAAAGATCTATTGTAATATTTCCTATTTATAATTGTTTATTATTTAGGCACATCTAAATTCTCTTTGCAAAGAGGATCTCCACTTAACGAGCATCCGTCTTTATGTTAGTTATCTTATTCTTCTCTTCATCATTATGAAAATATTTTGTCTAATAGGGAGCTTAAATGCCTTCAATGAGTAGATTGTTTATGAATCCATAGCCCAATGGTCCATCACTCATCTGCAGTGATATATGTTGTATTTTCATGTCTTTAAAGTCTTGCTAATCCCTGACTTCAAACCTAAAACTAAATCAATTTGTATGTTACCAAGCTTACTCCAATTTACAGTCTGGGGGTGACTCTTGGAGTGATAACAATATCCATCTAGCCCCGTGAAGTTGTATACCTCATAAGAATTTTTTGACACTATCCAATCCATTATGGCCTTCACCTTTTCTGGGTCCATCGAAATTCATTCTTCTGAAATAATATTACCAAGATAGTGAATCACTTTTTGAAAGAAATATAATTTTGACAACTTGCCATAAAAAAAAAAATCTCTTAATCATGAAAACATTAAATGAAATCTCTCCTCATGGTCTCTTTCATTATTGGAATAGATCATAATATCATATAGAAAGATATGCACAAACAAGTCTAAGTACTTTTGGAATACACTATTCATGAGGCTCATGAACACAACTCTTGCATTGATTAAACCAAATGGCACCACTATGAAGTCATAGTGACAAAACCAAGTTCGAAACGAGGTGTTAGGAATGCAACCTTCCTTAATCCTTAGATGGTGATATCCTTATCTCAAATCATTTTTTTCGAAAACTGCTACTCATTTAATCTTATCAAATAGATCATCTATATGAGGTATCGAGTACCTATTCTTCACTATGGATCAATTCAAATCCCTATCATTTATGCACAATCACAAGGAAATATCCTTCTTCCCGAAATATATTACGGATTTACCCTAAGGAGTATCATTGGGCCTAATAAGTCCCAAGTCCAGGGGTTCCTTCAATTGTATATTCAACTCACAAAGTTCTAGAGATTTCATCTTCTAGAGTTTCTTAGAAATTGGCTCTATGATAGGTTTTATACTGATCCTGAAATAAATTTCCCTCTCAATAGGTAACCTAGACAACTCTTTCGGAAAAAAATCCTTGAATTCTGAGGAAACCAGGTACTAATATAAAGAGGGTCCTGTTGAGATCAATTCTCACTTCCGAAATTTCCCTCCCTTTTCTATTTTCCCAACTTATTTTTTTTCCATTTTTTTCCCTCTTGTATACCTACCCCCATTCCCCTTTTCTTTTCTCCCTTCTCGTTTCCCTTTCTAGTTATTATACTTAGTTGTATTTAAAAAAAATCGATGGGTGCGCAGGTTGGCGGAATCTCGGGTCTTCACCTCCATCTATGTTCCTATATCATGAGTTTGATCGACTGCCTTGTTATAATATACTTAACCATTTTTGCAACTACGAGTTTGCAGGTTCAATCTTTCATATTCCATGTTCCACAATCTCCATTTTTCACCCAAAGACCCATGATCTACATTATGACCGTCAGACTTGTTGCTTGTACCAAGCCCCTAAGTATTTCATTTCTCCTATATCCAAAGTTTGACTGACCATTGTGCAATACTTAGCCAATTTTCGATCGTTCACAACCGTGGGTTCGTCAATTCCCTGGTTGGAGAGTTAAAAAAAAAACCCAAATTAAAATTTATCTTGTTCATCCCCGCCATCTTCATGCTTTTCACAATATGCATTTAGTATGTTTTAATGCTAATAACTGATCATGTGGGCTCCCTAAATATCGTCATTAATAAGCAAAGGGATCGAGAAGATTTTTCATTAAATTGCATTAAAGCATGATTTGTTGAGGGTTATATTATTGTTATCTCTCTGAAAGGATTCATTTCAAGATATTATCCAGTTGAAAAGAACACTCTCATCAACCTATGGAAGTAACATCCAGGCAATAGTTCTATGGAGATACTTTGAACATTTTTGGTCGTGAATACCAGAACTTTCAGCGGTCCAAAGCATACTCATATTACACATCTCCTTCTGTGCAGAAAGATATAATCTGGGCATCTTGAATTGCTCGTGCAGGGTGTGTCTATCAGTTATTCGACTACAAATAACTAGTTGCATGGTGTGTTGAGAAGTACGTACAGATTCAAAGAATTATACAACTTCAAGATCATTCCCCCATCTCTCTTTCACCACAATTTTTATGTAAGATGTTGAAGCTCCATGACACAACACTTACCTTCAAAGGAGAGGATTGCAGATATTTTCTAAAAAAACATTAAAATGGCTTAGATCTCTTGCTCGAGTTGTTGGAGAATCCCACGACTGTCCCGAAAAACATAACCAGGATTCAGGTCAACTCGTTCAAAAACCCCTTTTGGGAAATCGCTTGGTCGTTTACTAGGATGACAGGCCAAGAAAGCACTGCCATCATTTCTCGCATGATAATTTATATTTTTATTTTAAAGTTAAAGAGAAAGATATCTTTGATTGGGGAAAATTGATTTCCATTGAAATCTCTTCCTGATTGTCACATTACAGAGAGGACAAGAAATTCTTTATGACTTCTTATTTTGTGTTTGCAATAGTATATTGTTGTCAATTTCTAAAATTGGCTATATGTAAGAGGGTGAACTATGAAGTTGATCCAGTTACCTTCTGGTATCAAGCATTTTGGAGACACAAGACTTCTTTGGATTTTTATGAAGTTTACAATGATTTAGTTTCAGTTTTCAAAGGACTGTTGTTTGGTAAAAATACCCCCAGGATATCATACCAGGCTAATAAATTCTTGGAAAAACAGGTAACATTAAAGAAAATGGAAAATCACAATGTTATCAGGATCTTTTGTTCCAAGGAAAATCTCGCTTTTCTTCCACACCATGTATCTAATAAATTGTTTATCACAGAAGTGGCAAGGCAGTACACTTTTTGGTTGCACTTTTTCCATGAAAAATGAAAAAATCAATTCATCCCCTTGTCGTGGAAAGTCAGAGACTTCATATTCAGGAATATAAACAAAATTGATGATTTTGTGAATCACTTCAGCAATGTAAATATAAAATATCTTGAAACGATAAAAGGGTTTGACCCTAGTAAAATATTTGTGGAACATATGTTGTCAATAGGATTCAACAACTTATTCATTCATATTTTTTTGAGGGAAGAAGAAGACAACAACTTTGGTGCTCCTGCTCACAATGTTGGTGACTTGAAAATAGTACTTAGTACTAATGAGTTTTACAAGTAGAAAGGAAAGGGTCCCAGTGAGAAGAGTGACCAGTCTCCAGTTGTTACCCCTAAAACTATCACATCTCGGAGCAATGCACCAACGGCCCACCCAAATAGGAAAGTTACCAAGAGTATTTCAAGCGGCGGGGGAGAGAATAATCCTCCCTCCAAAAAAATTGAGAGCTCACACAAGCTCCCTCTGAGAAAGAAGAGGAAGAATGTTGTGTAGGAAGAAGAAAACCTCATATAAAATGACATCAACAACTTCTCTCTTGATAACATGGAGATCGAGGAAGATATCGAGAAAATGTTTCCCACAGTTGATCATTCGGGAAACATGGCCCATCAAAATTCATCATTAGAGATCATTGAGAATGATACTTTTAGTGAAGAGGATTCATTTTATTTTCAAAGCGTTGTATTCGATAAGGAATCTAAGAAGTTGATTATTGAAAAAGGTGATATGAAAAATAAGAAAGGAAAATCTCGTTAAGAGGTTGACCTAAAGGATTTGCGGCCTTCCCAACTTTCCAAAATTCATAGAGAAATCGGGGATACTCTCGATGATTCCATTGGTGGTCTAGAAGCAGAAAACATGAAGTTGAAAGAAAGGATCAAGGAATTGGAAGATTCCTTAATTCCTATTCCAATTCTTACCAGTCCTTTGACAATAGTTAGACCCACCACACTCATTTTTAAATTGAAAGGATATTCAAGCCTACTTACATCACCCAGGAGCTATGTAGAAATAAATATTAAGAAAACAATGGCATTGATCATAGAGGCATGGGAGGTTTCGAAAAACATTGTTTATTTTGGCTCGAGGGTGCATGCCTTCCATGAATATTTGCAAGATGACCTCAAGAACAAGCAAGGTTTATACATTGATGTTGTACTACCCTTTGGAACCAAATTCTCTAACATGATAGAAATCAGAAGAAGAGAGGAGGATCTACCCTCCCCAAGTTGGATAAATTAGTTGAATGTGTGCTGGAAGGAGAAGATTAAAAATTTGAGTACTATTGTTCAAGCATGCAGCTAAGCTATATTAAAAAGGGAAGAATTATTCAAGAGACTCGCGGAGGTAGACCTAGCAGGAAGTACTAACAAAGTACAAGACCCCAAATTAATCCTCAACTCAATGTTCCTAACAAAGAAACAGTTTGACGAACAATTTTAGATTTTTAAAGGGCTATCGGTTGAAAAATTTTATGGTATACTCGAATATAATGAAGACGACATAGACAATTGTCTAGTGGACTACTTCATGAAGAATCAAGATATTGAAGAAGCATTACATGGTATTTCCATTAATTTAAGAGACTTGGAGGGCGAGTTATTCAACATCAAAATCCGGAATGAGATAAACGTGGCACCAATGAAAAATTATATTGAATAATGGTTCAAGAAATAAATTGACAAATTGGCAAACGAGGGGCAAGAAACAGTTGAGACGGTTCCTCTAACCGTTAATGAAGACAATAAAAGGACATCAGAAAGTAAGTGAAGACACGAGATACCATCATAGTAAGTTTATGTTGATCATATCTTTCTTTCTTTATCATTTCTTTCATCCAGTTACTTCGCTTCTTTAGCTAGAAAGGTTTAGCTGAAAAACTGATAACTTCTCCTTTTCTTCTTTACAGGTCTTGTTGTTCTTTTACTTCCCATCATCCTCCTTCTACAAGATTAATTCTTTTTTATATTTTCTTTATGGTCTGCGGGATCCCCAATCACAGTCCTTAGGACAAACGCATTTTAAATTTCGAAGAATATGTAACAGACTATATATATATATTAGAAATTTCAAGATAGCTATTTCAGGAGCAATTTTGGTTGTGCTTTGTAACTCTGTGTTTTTATTACAGATAATTTGAGATTGATCTATCATTATCTTTATTTGAGATTCCCATGTTTCCACTCTATTAAATTTCTCTTATGCATTTGAATCTTTTTCTTTTTATTTTATGTGATCAGAAATATTTACTTTAACTACGATGGATGTGAGGAAATTTTGCTTATCTGCTTTAAATCTATGAAGTGTGTGGTTCTAAATAGAAAACAAAACATTTTCCTTTTATTTTTCTTGCAATCTTTATATTTCTTTGATTGCCGCGACAGACTTCTGCAAAGTCCCATATTTTGAAGACTTATAGTCCCAATAAAATCTTAAAGTAAAGAGGAGTACCACCTCTATAAAAACGTAGGGGGATTTACATTCTCGTGAGGTTTTCGTTTCGGTCCTAACAAATTCAAGCGTCAACATTTTTGGCGACCATACTAGGGACGAACTGAAATTTGGAATTTGGTTTAGCCCTTTTTGAAAAATATATGAATTTGACCTAGGATGATCAGCCCCACCTAGAAATTAGATTGAATAATCAACGAAGCATTTTACATCAGTTATATAATCTAGTAATAACGACATTCGAGACCCGAGAATAATTAGAGAGGTCCCGACAGATCTTAGTGCATGAAGAAGAAAGAGAAATCCTCTGGAGACAGAGGAGAGATGAGTGACAAGACCGAAGAAACCAAAGGCTACCTAGAACAGCACAAGGACAAGGTCGGGATTGAAGTTGGACGAATACAAGGGACCCATTACCAAAAGTAAAAGCAAGCAAATTTGTATTATAAGAAGTAAAAATCATATTCTTGGAACCTCTTTGAATATGGCAGAAATAAATGAACAACCACGAGAAGAACCTCATGAAGAGAGACAAGGAGGTGGAAGATATGATGCAAGAAATCATGGAAACCTAAGGTTTGAAAATCGAAGAAGAATAAGAGATTCCTCTTTAAATATTCTAGGTGAGAAACATGATCTCCCTCTTCTCCCTAAGGGTACCTTGAAGTAATTTTCTGGAGACGGGGCAATCGATGCAAAGAGGTAGCTCCACTTATTTATTGATGTTTGTGATTTTCATTGTGTTGAGTATGACAATGTCATGGTAAGGTTATTTCTGCAAACCTTATTAGGGAGATAAAATGAATGGTATACAACATTACCAATATATCAATTCACTCGTTTAATGAACTCGAAGACATGTTCCTGACTATGTTTGCCCCTCCAATTTCTTGTCATGCCCTTCTCACCGATTTCACCCAAATTGGTTTGAGGAAGAATGAAAGAATACGATATTTTAACCTTAGGTTCAATAAAACCTTGAGTAAGATTGCAGAAGATAAAATACCTAATGACCCAGTCATACTTGGTTGTTATAAGAATCAAATTCCCCCGAATGGAAAATATGCTATTAGAACATCCCAGATGGATACCTTGGAGGAAGAAATGACTAAATCCACTGAAATGGAAGAAATTATGATTGAAATGGGTGTCGACCTCGACATTATACTGGGAAAAGTACAAAGGCGGTTGTGAGGATTAAGTATTGATAATCAAGGAGCCTCTAGTTCAAGAAAGAACGAAGAATTCAAGCCATGACCGACCCAAAATCAAACAATTGGAGGAGGATTAATCAAGGGAACCATACAAGATGTGAAGGTAGACCCTATTGTGGCACAAGAAACCAAGCAAGGAATTGAAATTTCACAAATGAATAGAAATAGCAAGAAAATGCAGAACGATATAACTAGACTAATAAGGGGGGTAATTATGTGGAAAATCCAATAATTCCAATCTCGGAATAAAGAAGAAACCCTCCCCAAGAAAACAAAGTAAGGTTTGAAAAAATGGATAATTTGCAAAGACCAAGGGTTCCTAGGAAGCCTACTCCCAATGAAGCTAGTATGGATGATGTATATGATGAGAAAGTGGTTGAGTAAGAGAATTATTATTCACTTGATGAAATTTTTGAAATTGTACAGATTGACGGATGTGAGACATCCATGTATATATTTGAATAAGGTGACAATGACCCCAACTCACAAGAAAATGTCACCCAGACAAGAGGGTTTGTAAATAGATCCAAGAATAAAAATGATTCTGAAAAGGAAAACCAAAAATATAAAGAAAAAATGAATGATAAAAGAGCAAATGAGAAAACGATAGATAGTGTTGGAAATAAGAAGCAACACCTAATGTCAAACTCCACTCAGATGACATACAATGTTGTAGAAGACTTAAGTAAATTAAGTATAACTCTGCCTTTTACAGAAGTGGTGAAGATTCCCCAACAAAAGGAAGAAATTTTGAGATTATTGGATGATCTGTTTGAAAAAGAAGAAGTTGTTGTCACAAGTCTTAAACAAAGAAAGAAAAAATCAACTACCAAGTTGAGAGGTAAAATTCCTCCCTTTTATATTTCAATTGAAAATCATGATGTTGCACTCCATAATTATTTAGTTGATATGGGTGCGACCAATAATATTATGTGACTGGAGGTCATGGCAGAATTGGGCATGAGTTGTACTAAATACTATGAGACAGGTGAAATTATATATGAAATTGATTCCAATCAAGTTCCAACTTATGGAGAAATCAAGGAATTTTATGCTTGGATCATGGTGGCTCCCCATATTATCACAATTTTCAATATCATTGTGGTAGAACTTCCTCCTGCATATGGAGTTGTGTTGGAAAGAGATTGGTCATCCATGATCGGAGGATATATAATGAACGATGGAAGTTGCATGATGCTACCAGGAAAAGAAGGAGCAATGATTAAGGTGCCCCGTGAACCCAAGAAACCCTTCTCTTTCAAAAATAAGGATAATGAGTTAATGGAAGATTACATAGATGTTGGGATTGGAAATTATGCTATCCTAGATATGGAACATGTTAAAATCCTTGAAAAAATTTAAGACGCGGAGGATCAAGAGAATTTGTTTGAAGGTTATGGGAGGATGTCATTCGATGGAGCTTTTTTAAACTCGAGTAGTGGAGTTGGAGTAGTCCTTGTAAGTCCAGGTAAGATTATTCATCCACATGCTATCAGACTTGAATTTCCTTGTACTAATAATAAGGCAGAATATGAATCTTTGATTCAGGGAATTACTAGTGCAAAATAAATGAAGATAGAACAACTAGTTGTGACTAGCGACTCTGAGTTGGTAATTAATCAAGTCACCCAAAGGTATAAAATCAAGAAGGAAAGACTCAAATTATATTTCAAAAGAGTTAACGAATTGATGGAATCTTTCATCTCTTTCAACATTTCTTTCATTCCAAGGGACAAGAATCATAAGGAAAATTCATTGGCTTTGGCAGCCTCATTATCAAATCTAGATGATATACAAAGAAAAACGTATTTTCAAGTAGAAAGAGTATTCCGACCTTCTGTACCTGATAATCTGGAATATTTGCAAGTGTTTGAGAATAATGAACAGTTGGAAAAAAATGTGTTGAACGATGATGATGATGAAGACTATTACATATCTTTTGTCCCGAAATATTGTATTCAATCTGAATCTTTTTTTCCAAAACATGATCATGCTAAGAGCCTCCTCAAAGAAATTTCACTCTGAAAGGTTCAAGAAACAAGAAAGATCAATATTTGAACTGATAGTTCCCCAAAATAGGTCAACTTGGGGGTTGATTTCACCATTGAAGAAGTTAACCAATATGTTGCATTGTTTAAAGAATATCTTGATGTGTTCGCATGGACCTATGATGATTTGAAAGATTATGATAAAACAATATTTCAACATGTCATTCCTTTGAGAGAATAAGCAAAGTCGATCAAGAAAAACATAAGGATGATGAACCCCAAATTGAAACCTCTAGTAAATGTTGAATTGGAGAAATTAAATAAGGCCAAAATAATATATCCCATTAGACATTTTGATTGGATTTCAAACCCTGTGATAGTAAGAAAGAAGATCGAGGAAATACACATGTGTGTGGATTTTAGGGATCTTAACAAAGAAATCATAAAGGATAACTATCCTTTACCTAACATGGAGTTTCTTCTCCAGCAAGTCACGGGATCAGCTTGTATGTCCATGCTAGATGGTTTTTCTGGATACAATCAAGTCTTGGTTGTTGAGGAAGACAGAGCAAAGACAGCATTCATAACACTTTGGGAGACATATGTATATTCTATGATTCCCTTTGGTTTGAATAATGTAGGATCCACATTTCAAAGGGCCATGGATCATGCTTTCAATGGGTTGATAGCAGGGATGATTTTAGGGGCTAATTTTCCATGGTTTTTCCAAAAATGAGATTCGCTATTTTAAAAATGATTCACCCAAATTCTATAGGATAAAATTATTTTACCTTAAAAATAGCCAAAATTTTATAAAACCTATATAAAATCCTTAGAAATTTGAATATTTTTACAAAAATATCGTCAATCATTTATAGTTGGCATATGAAGGATTAGTAAGATTCTCCAAGGTTTCTACATTTTAAAATAAATTTCCATCCTTAGAATCATCCCTGGTTGATAGGGAAATTCATGGCGGACTATCAACATGACTTACAGTGCATTCAAAAACAAGGGGCAATCACATTCATCACTTAAGGAAAGTTTTTGACAAATGCAGATTATATGGTGTTTCACTAAATCCAAGGAAATTTTTATTTGTTGTAACTCAAGGAAAACTATTGGGTCATATTGTGTGCAAGGAAGGGATTTATATAGATCCAGAAAGAGTTAAATCTATAAATGAACTCAACCCCCCCATCATCTAAGAAAGGAGTTCAATCGTTCTTTGGTATGATCAAATTTGTGTGACGATTTGTTCCTGATTATGAAAGTATTTTGAAGCCGATCAATTTATTGTTGAAAAGGGACCAAAGGTTTGAATGGATAGTAGAAACACAAGAAGCCTTCAATAATATCAAAATGACAATCACCACAACTCCAATCCTCATTAGCCCATATTTTCAAAGGGATTCCATCATCTATTCATTCACTACAGAAATAGTTATTGCATATGTTCTTACTCGGAGGAATACCAAAGGTGAAGAACTCCCAATTATTTTCATGAGAAAAACCCTTCATGATTATGAGTTGAGATATTCAGAACTATAAAAGCAAGTCATGGTTCTTGTGAAAGTAGTGGTTCACTTTTAGACATGCATACTAAATTCTCACATCATTTCTTATATTCCATCTCTGCTAGAGAAGATGATTTTGAATCAACAATTGAGAGAAGGAAAATGGGTTAATTGGTTGGCGAAGATCCAATAATATGATATTGAGATTAAACCTTTAGAGGATATAAAAAGACAAGGTTTATGTAATCTCATCGCATATAGGGATTCTATGGATGGAATGATTTCAATTTCAGTAGGAGAACCATTTGTCGATTTAGAATGGTATGGAGACATTGTATTCTACTTGAGGTCCGGGCAATTTCCAGTCACCATGAACCCTAAAGAGAGGAGAACATTGAAGATGAAATCAAATCAATATGTGTTGATTGGTGATATGCTATTCATAAGGAACTATGATGGAGATCCAACTGAATAAGAGAGATCCAACTCTCATATACAAGACCCAGCTTGTAGTTCTCAGATCCAACTAAGAAGTGAGGAATCCAACCCTCATAACAAGACCCAACTTGTAAACATGCATCAACCTGACAAAGAATGACTTTTCATTCAATTTGTTGTATTTATATTTGATCCACCGAGATACATAGTTTTCCAACACAATATTTTGTTTATATAGCCATTTAAAAAGTGTATGACATTGAAACACTGTGTCTTTCAATGCACCTCTTCATTTCAGTAATAATAATGTTATTTTAATAATAACTTTCATCCTTTATTATTATTTATAATCCTTCATATCATGTTTATTCGTCCATTGATTAAGTAATTAATTCTCCATTCTCCCTTTAAATTTCACATTCCACAATACAATGGGAAAATAAAATGGGTTTTTAAACAAGGGAAAATACCATTTAACTTTTTGACTTTTTACGTAAATTCCTTTTTTTTTCTTTTTATCTTTTAATACTCATTTTGATGTAACTTTATTTTTTATTTTGAATTTACTTTTTACATAAAGTCATTTTTTTCATTATTTTACTTTCATATTTATTTCTACTTAAAATTTGTTTCCATTTAACTTTTTCCTCTGTTGTATTTATACTCCATATATTAATATCAATATTAACCTTTATATTAGTATTCTCCATTAATATTTAATCGCCATATATTAATATTAATATTATCCATTAATATTAACATTTATATTAATATTCCCCATTAATATTTAATCCATTTATATTTATATTAATATTCTCCATTAATATTTAATTCAATTTATCATACTATAGTATGCCCTTATTTTCTATATCAATCCCTCTTCCATTTGATCACATCTATGAATCAAATTATTATTTCAATCCTCAACCAATTTGTGTGAATTCCTTCTTGATCCTTCTTTATAGATTCTTCCACTACGAATTAGCTTCATCTACAACTCCTTTGATTCCATCCTATCGTTGCTTTGACCTCCATTATAGACTGTATCTAGCCTTTATCATTGATTCTTGTATTCAAGTCCTCAAATTCCTTTCACTAGGTCCCTATCTTCATATGATCGTGAACTATAACCAAGTGATTCTACAGAAGTGCTTATTATTCAAACTGTGCTAACTTCATCTAGGCACTCATTAGGCTCCATATGATCAATGGTTATTCCCTTAGCTTGTGGTCTTAGCCCTAATCACTCACGCTTCCCACATAACCAAACTCATAACCCAAGGTTACACTAATGATCTCTAGCAATGTCTATCCTGAATTAATCGATGGTGTAGACTTAATCGTTCATTGGATGGACAGTCAAATTTATTATGCCTTCTACCACGATATCTGATGATCCTTATTCAACCTCTTCATGATCCGATAGTTAGCGTCGATCTAACTCTATACCCCATGATTATGGAATTATCCTCGATCTAATGGTCATATTTTATTCAATATTGATCTGACATTCCCTGTGTTTAAGTTCTGTATCAATATTTTACGAAACTTTATTCAGCAATTTATCCCATTATTTAGTCATTCCCTCGTCTTTAATCGGGTGTTCCAGGATTCACTTAGATCTATCTCCCTTCATTACTTAGATCTATCTAACTTAGATTTATTTATTACTTCTTTGTACTCCTCTGTAGCCCAATGTAATATTCCATCGGTAGAAATATCTCCAAGCCAATTCTTTGTTTGACTTGTATCTTCAACGTCCTCAAAATTTTCATTATTGCTTAGGTTCACGCCAGTGAACCCCTTCATTTTTCTCCATCTTTATAACAACTTCAAACAATCGTTCCTTTGTACTATCTCTTTGTCCTAAGCATTTCTTCATACATCCTATGTATTCAACATAATTTAAACTTTATGCTATCATGACTTTTAGTTTATCCTTTGATACCACTCGTCAAGCATATCCTTGTTATTTCTTGTTCGTCCATGTTTGATTCATGGTGCCATCAATGACAACACGCAATCAATAATGTCAACAAATATACTATATAATATCACTCCAACTTCTTATTCTATGTTTTATCTTTATATTTTTCTCTTATAGGTCTAATTTTGACTCTTGTAGCTCAAGATATAACCACCTGAACATTGTACAACCCATTTTCTAATTAAATTCAGGCCTCTTCTATTTTCTAAATTTTCTGAGAATTTCCACCATTAACTAGCTAATATTTGATATGTCATCATGTTCGTCTCTCTTTTAAATTTTCGTTGATCTATCATGGGCCTAATTTCATCTTTTGTAGGTCAAGATACATATTTTTTAACATTACACAGTGATTTTTCCATTAAATTCATGACCTTCTATTATTTGAATTTTATAGGAATTTCTGCCATTTTTTGGGACTAAAGTCCTCTTCCAATGCACTTTAATTCTTGATACCTTTCCAACAAGGTATCCTATACCTGATTCTGACTCTTGTAGCTCCATATATGGTTGCTTGAAGTTTGGTGCTCAACAACCCTTGATCTGCCCATGGGGGAATCTGAACTATTGATCTTCAACCCAGAAATCAATATACCACATGCATGAGGTAATTCAAGACTGAATGATATATACATTTTTTATTACCCTTACTTTATTTGTGTAAGGACCTAGAGGATGCATGGCACCTAGGACTCATGTTGTAATTTTGACCAATTATCGTAGTAAAAATAGGTAAATCAAAAATTATATACGAAAAATCAAAACTAATAAATAAAATAATAAAAATGTTCCTCAATCCACATGAAAATGAAAAATTAATAACAAAAGTCAAAATATTCCCCCAAAATGAAAATATAACCCAAACTTTGCATTATACAAAAAACATAAAATTCCCAAAATTAAAAATTAAATTGTGTGGCAATTCAAACCATATCGGGCTTCGGGGTGGTAATATGCACATGAAACATTTTAGATAATCCTTTATGATGGGTGCATGTTTCGATAGGATATCAGGGTCCCATGGTAAAATCACAAGTAAAACCTTTTGGTGGATCATCCTAATGGGTTCATTTCAATGGGTCCATTCTGATTGTTAGGGATCTGATGAGTTAATTCACCCAAAAAAATATTAAAATAATACCTTCAGGCTTATATGATTTGAGGCTTCAGGCTTCTCACTAGTATTAAGACAATTCACACTCATCACTCCCAATGGGGATTTATGATAAAGTAAATCCGATGAGCTTACGAGATAGGACTATAGAATAGGTGGATCTGATAGCCTTGCAAGCTTTGTAACTTGGGGCAACTGTAAGAAAAGGTGAATTTTCTTCCTTATGAGGGAGAGCCTAATAAGGATCGAGGTTTTGGCCTCATCAATGAAATGGTGATAAAAAAAAATCTAGTTGAGGTTTGGGCAAGACAAGGCTTAGTCCATATTGCTAACTATTGGCTTCAAATCATAAACAAGATCTGGATAGAGAGAATTCTAGGAAAGAGGAAGAAGATCAAGGGATTACCCCACGTGCATTTCAAGGATATATTAGTCATGTAAAGGAGGTGACCATGTGAACATGTTCCCACGACCACAGAAAATATGAGATCAGTTATGCAAGGAAGAAGACACTTGCCATTAGGCCATAAATAATACATTATTTTCCTTCAACAAACTTATGAGTGATTGTTGGGTTTTTTCAAAGATAATCATCCATGAACTCGAATGGTGTATATAAGTGTCATGAAAGTTGCATGTGCAAAGTCTCAAACTCAAAGGAAGGATTAGTGATATTATGATTCTAGTCAAGAGTTCAGAACTAAAGAGTATGATCAAGACATTAAGCACAACATGAAAGAAAGAGGATGTAGAATGAATATGTGTTATTTTTTTAAGTTATCCATTTAGCAAGTCCTAAAAAGCAAACACATTCAATAATTTCAATATAACATCAAACTCTTGATCCATATAGGATCATCAAATACTTTGGAATCTACAAAAGATATTGAAGATAACTTGTCAATTTCATCATACAAATATCAACGAAACATCATAATTCAAGAAGCATCATGAAGACATTTGAAAGCATAAAATCAAAAGGATTAACAAACCTCCATAAATACAATCATCAATGAAGATAAAACACCCAACTCTCTCAAGGTAGGTAAAGAATTGACATTAAACTCAAGCAATAGATGATTAGGCATTAGAGTTCAAATTTTAGTAGGGTGGGCTTTCCTTTCACTTGTGAAAGAAAAAGTAAAGGGGGGGTTGTTATGGTCACAATAGGGCCTTCTACTTTAAATATTCAATAGAGACATTCACATCTTAGTTGAGTGCTTCACTCTATCAACCTTTATCTCCTCCTTTTTGTACCTAAAGGTTAATTGGATTCATTATTTTCTTTATGGTTTTCATTTTCCTTCTCTAGTTGTGATTTTCCTATATGTATCAAAGTTGTTCCCCCTTTTCTCTTATTCTTCAATCTCTTATGATTCTCATGTTTGGACCTCATCATTGGAGAGTTATAGATTTTCTTTGTTACGATCTAGTTTCTCAATATGGGTATTGTTATCGCACAGTTTGTAGCTAGGAGAAAATGCTATAAGATAGAAGGCCCAAACTGGGGTAACAGGAACCTATCCCACCCAATGTCACCACAATGGGATGGTTCTTTCTCTTTAGGGAGGTGAGGCCCAAGAGGAGACGTCCCAAGCCTAGTTTATCTATACCTAGGGTCGTTTTTCTTCTAGGGTTTGATGATAGAGCCTTGTTGTAGCAACACTCTCCCTCATTACACTCTCGTGTCTTGATCTTATCCTTTATGCTAGCCATTTTTTCCAAGTCAACCTAAGGAAGGAGGAGAGAGCACGAGGCTTTTCTTTAGAAACACCGAAGTGAGCCTCTCTCCCCTAGGGTTTTGATTCTGAGGCCCTGCCATAGTAGCACTTTAGAACTCTTCCCTCTAGTCCTTATCCATCCTCCTTCAACCCTTGCATCCTCTACTAAATTGAATCCATTATACCCTGAGGCATTGATCATAATACCTCCAACGTTGAAGTAATACTTTGACCTAAACACTCTAAAATATCGAATTTAAAACCCTAAATACACTAACCCTAGCTCTAGCTAACCCTACTAACCCTAAGTATTGCTTTTATCTTATGTTATTTGTATCATTAATGCATCAACGTCTTATCTTGTGAGAAATTGAATGGTGTTTTAGGCATAAATTGAATAAAGTGTTGGTTTGTTATATTGAATGCCACATCATTTAAATGATTATTTATGAAGTGATATGATTTCCATTGTTATTGATAAACATTGACTCTGTCAATATTTATATTCAAATTTCTTATAAGTTCATCAAATAGTTGTTGATCGATATGAAGTATTAACCCATTGAAATAGCTTGCATGTATCAGTTTGTTGTTGTATTGTTCCAGGAAAGTGTCCTTCATTGGGGATTTACTTTATTATTGGTTGTTTAGTCGGGACTATCTGTTTGGGTGGTGACTTGTGAGGGGAAAAACTTTTCCTTGTCCCTTTATCCTTTTGCCTCCTCAAAACCATAGGTCATCGAGGACGTCTCCCCTGGGCCTAAACTCCCTAAAGAGAAAGAGCCTTCCCATCATGGTGACATTGGGTGGGATACGTTCTTGTTACGCCAGTTTGGTCTTCCATCTCATAGCCTTTTATCCTAGCTACAAACTATGTGATAACAGGTACTCTACTAAATTTTTTACTTTAAGTATGGTTGTGTCCATTCAATCTACTTTCCACCTTGATTGATTCTAGACGGCATGTATAACCACTCAACCACACAATATCACACTCAGACATGAAAATTCAATTAAGTTGTTGGAAATGGAACCTTTGATGTTTTCACTTGATCTCCTTCATGGTGTATAATGGCATTTTTTATTTTATACATGTCCATATATCTATCTCGCCTCTCAAGAAAACTAGGTATGTTTTGGATTGTTCTTCAAACATCTTCTAACTTCAAAGATCCTTTCCCAACAAAATTTCGAGTGCCTATCTTATTTTTTTGTTGCAATGAACATCAATATCCTTTATTGTAGCTTTCACATCATCAATTATTGTAGATCATATTCTTTTTTTTTGTATTGAATGCACCAATTCTAGTATTATTGTTGTGTTTAAAATCCCTTCACCAAGGGTTCAGAGTCAAACAATAAATTTTGTAATCTAAGTGATTTTTTTTCTATTAATAAATGATCTATTATGAACATATGAAATAAAATAAAAAATTATTTATATTTGTTTGAAAGTGAATTTCTGATGAATCATTTATGGTACAATCTAAACTATTTCTATCTCAAATTTTAAATTTCAATATACAACATGATTTTGATTTAGAGACTCATAAATTAACAAATTGACCATACATAATTAGGGATAAGAAGAATAGTAAAATGCCTTTCACTCTAGTTGTTTATGTCCATTGATGCTAAGTTGTCTCCAATTTATCTCATTTCCTTGTCAACTTCCCAAATTAGATTTTTTTCCTCCTAGCCAGCTAGGAACAACCTTACCAACTCTCTAGCTCTAGGAAAACTTGGTGGGTTTCCTAGACCTTTGTGCCCAGTACCAGAACCATATTGGAGATATTACACACTCACCTAGGTAATTATTTTCCTAAGGTTGATAGTATAATGTTAAGGGTTCTTCCATAAATGAGAATATTCTCTCATGATAATATTCCCATGCAAATTAGGGAACCTCCTACAAAATAGGGCACCTTCCCTCTTTCGTTCAGAGTCAGTTACACCTCAATTAGACTAGTGGAGGACACTTGTGCATGGAAACCTCAATTTTAACACCTACAATTTCATGTTCACCTTAATTTAATCACCATAAGGGTGCATATCACATGCAAGGAGCCAAGAGGGAACATATCATGTGCATGCATTAGTTTCTCTCACCTCCACATGTGAGACTCATTTAATTAGTGATTGCATGGACCAATTAACTAGGACTAGGTGGAAGATTACTTTGGTTTCTATCGATGATTATATAGATCTCTCTAGATCACTACTATGGTGCATTTACTTAGCCATGTACATTATATCATGTGTATTATTCATTTTACTCATTGAGTTAATACAATTATTTCTTTCTCTCAAGCTTGTATCTCTTTCTCTTTCCTCTCTCGCAAGATTTGTGTGATTTGTTTGCTAGCCAGGTTCTCTGTGACAAGTTTCCACAAAAAATCACAAACCACATCCCACGAGTATATCCTAGAATCCCAGTAAAAATCATAATCTCAATTAAAATCGTAGTCCAATTTGTTGGAGCATAATCCTAACCTACATTAGTTTATACCTAGATTAGACTCCTAGATCTTGGTTAATACATTCATTTACACTTTATTTCACCTAATTTGGTCACATAGAGAAGAAGGGCATCTCATCCCTAGATTTTAGGGAAAACTGCTAATTTTAGATCAAGACTCAACTCCCAGTTCTTGATTTTCTTGATTTATTCATGATTTATTCATGGTTTATTCCAACTCCCCCATGCAAAAACTCATATATTATTAAGGAATGTGCACCTCCTCTTTGAGTGAGAGATTTATTCCTTAATTAATGATTTTTTCCGTTACTATTATTAGTAACTACTTATTCGGGTCAGTTAAGTGAGCTGGAACTGCTTCTCTTGTCAGTTAAGTGAGCTTAAGTGAGATAATGTGCATCACTTAACTCTTTTGGACATTAATGAGTGTGTGACATGTATCTTTAGTGGTCTAGGTCAAACTATGTGGTCTCCCTTAGCTTATGACACCTATTTTAGCTATTTCTAGCTTTTTTTTACTAGAATTTCTATGTTGGAAATTCTATATATTCACCTCCTCTCTTCTTTTCTGAGGACGATTGCTCATGTATATTCATTTTTTATTAATATAATTCTACATGGTATCATATCTAGATTGAATCTAGTGGATTGTACACGGTTTTATTTGCAGGTATAGATCATCATGAGGTGTAGCAAGAAGTAATGGATCATCTCTCTCAGCCCACAAAACCCATTCTAAATCCTTTCAATTACTTCGAATGGAAGATAGAGATCTCTATGCTCCTCCGAAGCAAAGGGCTTTACTGGGTAACAATGGGAACGGAGAAAGAACCGACTGCTGCAACGGAGAAGATAAAGTATTTCAATAAATTAGATGAAGAAATTGGGCTAATATGCCTATCAATTTCCAGAGATCTCCTCTTTCATGTCATTAAAGCCCCTACTCCCAATCTAGTCTGGACCACATTAGAAGGACTATTCAGCAAGCAGGATGCAATGAGAGTGCATCAACTGGACAATGAACTCATATCCATAAGTCCAATTCATTTCAGCAACCTGTAAGAATTATTCACCAAGTTCAAATCCCTCCTCGTTGAAATTAATGCATGTGGAGTCATGAAAGAGGAAGAACAACTCATCCTTTCAATTCTCTCGAAATTAGGCCCTGAATATTCTGTATTTGTGTCATCTTTTCAAGCATCTAAATTGACTCAGGAAAAATGGAAAATGCCTCCATTGAATGATTTCATTGTAGCATTGACTCAAGAGCAAGCTAAGTTAGTCCAAATGGGTGTCATCAAGCGTTCCAAGAACCAAGCACTTGCGGCTACTAATTCTCCAAAGAGCAGTGGAAAAGACAAGAAAAAAGGAACGGGTAAATTTCCTGAATCGAAGAAGGAGAGATCCGCACAATCTTCGGATAACTCTTTTGAGCCTAAGGGTAAGAAGAATAAGGAAACAACACTTTGCAACTACTGTTCCAAAGGTTTTCATCCCGAAGAAAATTGCATGAGGAAGACTATCGATGAGATGGCTAAGCAATTGCAGCAACACAATCTCACGGTGCCCGAAAATGCAAAGAAGAAAGATGATAATAGAGTGGGAGGGAGAGCATGAGATGGTCATGCTTTAATGTCTTTCACATACACTCCATCATCTTGGATCCTTGATTCAGGTGCATCAAACCATATGGTTGCATCAAAAGATGAATTTTCCTCCATCGAAGAAAGCACCAGATTCCCAATTTACTTGGGAGATGCCACACCTGCAAAGGTGTGCGAAGAAGGAATTGTTGATCTTGAAGGGGACTGCTTCACAAATGTGCTTCATGTTCCCTCGCTGTCCGCAAATATTCTTTCGATATATCAGATCACTCATTCCCTCTCTATAAGGAAGTTGGATTTCACTCCGGACTCCGCAGTGATTACCAACATTTCCACAGGCTCACAGCTTGCACATGGAATTGCAGATCACGGTTCTCGTTTGTATTTATTCTCCCACTTTGTTCCTAAATATATTAGCACTATATTTCTGTCACAATATAATGATATCATCAGGTTATGGCATGAAATATTTTTCCATCTAAACTATAAGTACTTGCATCAACTCAACAAGGAAAACATGGTAGAAGGATTGTCAACTATTAAATTCACAAGCAGTGTATGTCAAGGATGCATTATTGGCAAGCATCCAGAGAAAAATTTTGACAAAGGGAAGGCACAGAGAGCTTATTCACCTCTTGGGATGATTCAAAATGACATCATGGGCCCATTCCCGTAGCCTTGAATCAGTATACAACTACAACACACAGTGCCATATACACCACAGCATAACGGTGTTGCGGAGAGGAAAAACCGGGCCTTAAAAGAGATGGAAAATTGTATGCTACAGTTGAAATCATTAGCTCCCAAGATATGGGCTGAAGCTATTAATTGTGCATCATACATTCAGAACCAAGTTCCTCACAAATCACTCAAAGGTACCACTCCTTTTGAATGTTGGACCGGTAAGAAACCCAAAGTGTCGCACTTTCGTATTTTTGGTTCACAAGCATGGGCTCACATTCCGACAAATAAGAGGAAGGCTTTGGAGCCTCAAAGTGTTGAATGCATATTTTTTGGATATCCAAAAGGTGTCAAAGAATATATATTTTTGGACTCTCACACTGAAAATTTCATTCTATCTCGAAGTGTGAAGTTTGAAGAAGAATCATTGCATGATTTTTCAGAAGACCCTGCCGAGGAGCCGCTTGTTGTCACTGATGAGGAGGAGTCAGAAAATTATTTGAGCACTTCATAACATCCATCAGAGAAGCCTTTCAGGTATGATATAGAGGATTAGGAGTAGGTCATGGCTTATCCAACTCAGTTTCCAACTTGGGCAGAGAAAACCCTGCAAGATGCGAGTGAACTAGTCGGTGATCCTGCGGATACAAGAAGGACTAGATCACAGTTTTTTGGGGATCCTCAAGCCATGGCTGCCACATAACATTTTCTGACCATACATTGCTATATGTCACTTGGTTTAGATCCAAAGTCACACTCTGAGGTTGCAGACATCTTCACCAAGTCCTTCACTGAAAATAAATTTTTAGAACTGAGAGTTATGCTTGGAGTGGTGGAGACAACTGAGTAGGTCACTTTTGGCCACTCAAGATTTTTTTCCTCTTTTTTTTTTTTTGGCCACTCAACATTTTTTTACCTCTTTTTAGTGTTTCCTTAATCATGGTTTTCCCTCTTCTCCTCTTTTCATGAGGGAATTTTTATGTAATGAGTACCTAAAATGGCCAAGTTGTCGGGACTCAAAATTGTTTGTCATTACAGTTAGGCTTATGGGGGGGTGTTGGAGCATAATCCTAACTCACATTAGTTTATACCTATATTAGAATCCTATATCTTGGTCAATACATTCATTTGCCACTCCTTTAGTTCACCCCTAATTTGGCCACATAGAGAAGAAGGGTGCCTCATTCCTCAGATTTTTAGGGAAACTGCTAATTTTAGATCATGACTCAACTCCTGGTTCTTGGATTTTCTTGATTTTTCTTGATTTTATTGATTTTATTGATTTATTAATGATTTATTCCAACTCCCCCAAAAAAAAAAAAAAAAAAAAAACTCTCATTCACATTAGGAATGCACACCTCCTCTTTGAGTGAGAGATTTATTCCTTAATTAATGATTTTTTCCGTTACTATTATTAGTAACTACTATTTTGGGTCAGTTAAGTGAGTTGGAACTGCTTCTCTTGTCAGTTAAGTGAGCTTAAGTGAGCTAATGTGCATCACTTAAATATTGTGGACATTAATGAGTGTGTGACATGTATATTTTGTGGTCTAGGTCGAACTATGTGGTCTCCCTTAGCTTATGACGCCTATTTTATCTATTTCTAGCTTTTTTTTACTAGAATTTCTATGTTGGAAATTCTATATATTCACCTCCTCTCTTCTTTTTTGAGGATGGTTGCTCATGTATATTTATTTTTTATTAATATAATTCTACACAATTCTCACACAATATTCCTTGATTTAATGGTTTTTCCTCCCTCCCAAAACCATAATATTTCTCTTCCCCTATTGTAACCCCAAACCTCTCAAAAATTCCTCCCCTTGTTTCCTTCCTCCACCACCTTTCCCCTCGGGAATCTCAACTCCATCATAAAAAATATCCCTCCCTCTCATCATATTTGACATGATATCTATATTTGATCAAAATCATACAAATCACACCATACTCCATTAAATATAATCAACATATATGTTTCATACAATGTATACACTTTGAATCTTTAATTAAATCAATAAACTTAATAATAACATTAAATCTAATTAAATCTAAATCAATAAATTATACTCGGGCATTACAAACCCATGACAAACAACAATAATATTAATTTTAATACATCATAATAATACAAGAATACACACACAAGGCATGTATGCATTGCTAGAACATACATATATTGTGTGTATTGGTGACAACAACCATTACATATAATGCATAATTATTGTATGTTCATAATCAAGTCGATAGTGCAATACACCCCATAATGAATTAATCAATCATTTATACTAACATAAAAAAATTAATTCATCAATCACATTATTTAAAAACGAATGAACTATTCACCTAGATCATCATACTTGATCTAAGCATTTAATACAATAAGAAAGGAAATAAGTTGAGCAGTAAATTTACACGACTAAAACGTAACAACACTCTCAAATACTTTGAATCACCCTTCATCCATAACTTACTTCCATCTTCCAGATCATATCCTTCATATACTAGACTATATTAGAGAATCAACTGTATTGACCTAACTCTAGAAAGAGCCTGTAAGTGAAAGTTTTGACTACCTTGACAAAGCTTCCCCAATAGGAAACTAGAAGCTACCATCGCATATCTATGGAACCATGGATTAAAAAATCCCTCCCACAACTCTAGGTTCCAAAGGATAAATAGTGAGCAATACCTACATCCCTCATGATAGAACTAGGGTCAACACCCTATCATGGATCATACCATGGGATTGTGTTATATGGCCTTTGTCATCAAATCTTCAATTTCAATAGTTGTGCCACCTAAAAAAATTTCACTTGACCAAATATCATAGAAATACATTTGAAACAATATAAAATAATAGAATTATGCTTCCTATCATACCATTTATCATTGGATATACATGACATCAACCACTTAATATCACACTTCTCTGGCTATCACATAGCCCATTCATCATGTAGGTTAGTTTACAACACAAGATCATGGATAACCATAAACTATTGACATGTCACTGCTACATTACTAATTGATAAACCATGTAAGTCATCTATTTCATCCATCACATAACATCCATCATTAATCACATAAAATAATTGTCCATAGTAGTCACATATATTTAGGTCCACATGTCCATATATATTGAAGTGATAATATTTAATAGTGTTACATAGATAATAAGAAATAAAATACAATTAGTTCATAATGTAAATTTAGTTGTCTAGGTCAAAATGGGGCATTACATATATTCATCCTTTAGGAAACTTCTTTCTAAAGTTATGGTAAAAGCAATGTGGGATGATCTTGACGTATGGTGTCTGCATCTTCCCAAGCAGCATATCCTAGGCTATACTTGTCCCACTAAACCTTAACCTAGTCCACTAAGTGGTTTCTAAGTTGTCAGACCCTATGGTCCAATATGCGTAATTGTTTGACCATAATGGTTCCCACATCTGAGAACTACAATACCTTCCAATTCAATTTGTGAGATTCATCAACAAAATAATTTCATAATACAGATACATGAAAAACATAATGAGTTTTATGCAAGATGGATGGCATTACAAGATGATAGGAAACTGGTCCAATTATTTCTTGAATTTTAAATGGCCCTATAAATTGCAGTGACAACTTTGTCCCCTTTCTAAACTAAATGGTGCTCTTATTAGGCCTTATATGAATAAAAACCTAATCTCCTACCTCATAAATTTTGTTAGTTATATGTGCATCATTATAATTCTTATGCATATGCCTCCTTTAACCATTTTCTAATATGAATCACCTAATCATCCATCTATTGAATCAATTCAAGTCCTATTGTCACTTGGTCCTCTAACCTTTCCCAACTCAATGGCGTCCTACATGACCTTTCATACAAATATTGATAAGGAGGAATCTCGATTGATCTATGGAATTTTTTGTTGTAAGAAAACTCCACCAAGGGTAGGTACTTCTCCCAATGGGTTTGGTTATCCATAACATACATACTAAGCATGCCTTCCATAACCTGATTCACTCTTTATTTCTACCCATCCATTTCAAGATGATATGTTGTGTTGAAGTTCAACTGAGTCCCCAATGTTGACTACAAACTTTTCCAAAATGTCTATGTAAAATGAGAGTCTCTATTTGAAATACTCTTCTTGGGAAACCCATGTAGACAAATAACTTCACTTATAAACATTTTCTCCACATAAGTGACATCATAAGTGTCTCTGACTAGAATTAAATGTGCACTTTTGGTCAGCTTGTCAACTATGACCAGAATGGCATTGTGATTTTGTGACGTGAGTGGAAATTCCACAATGAAATCCATGGAAATGACTTCCCATTTGGACATAGGAAATTCATTTGGTTGTAGGAGTCCTTTCAGGTGGTGATGATTATCCTTTACCTATTGGCACTCAAACAATTTAGTGACAAATTGAACTACATTATATTTCATTCCTACATGAAATAAAAACTTATTCATGTTGATAAACATCTTCTTCACACCAGGATGCGCATAGTAAAGTTCTCTGTGGGATTCCTTGAGAGAAGTGCCTCTATTATCTACTTCCTCAAGGTTATACATCCTTCCTTGAAATATATACAATCCATCCACTTCAAGGATATATCCTTCAAACTTTCATTCTAACAGCCTCCCATTATGGAGGGATGAAGTAACCTTCAAATAAAAACTACCTCCAAGAATTTTTCCTAACACTCGCTCCCTCAAATTGACCTTTAATAGAACCAAGGAGACGATCCATGGCCTTATTTTTAGGGCATCGACCACGGAATTCTCCTTTCCCTTGATGTAAAAAACTCCAAAATCATACTCACTCATGAATTATCTCCATAGCCTCGACCCGACATTCAATTCTATTTGATCGAGGATATGATTTAATATTTCATTATTTATTTTTAGCTCAAAGATTCACCCGATAAGATAATGCATTCAATTGTTTAGAACTATCATCATGCCTGCCAAATATAAATCATGAATAACATAAATTTCCTCATGTTGCTTCAAGTTCCTATATGCATACACTATCACTTCCCCATATTGCATTACCGTAGTTCCCAACCCTTGCTTCAAGGCATCCATGTATACTACGAAATATTTATCCATATCAAGAACTCATAGGATCGGTGCACTAGTTAGTAATCTCTTAAGATCAATGAATGCAGTGTCACATTTGTTGGTCCACTCATACATGATTCCCTCGCACTACAGGGAAGTGATAGATTTTGCAATCTTTGAGAAACCTTCCACAAATATTCGATAATATATGTTAGCACAAACATCTACAATGACAAAAGTAACTCAAAAGCATTGTGAACCCTAGTTCTAGAAAGTGGAACTACCAAAATTTTCGTTTGAAGCAGGTCAACCAAGTCCTTTGTTTGTATAGAAAACATCCAAACGCAGCATTCAGAGAAGTCCATTTCGGGCTTGAAATACAAGCAATCAGGCAGGTTTAATTTTCAACGGTGGAGATCCCATGTATCGTTTAGATTAGTGGCTCTCATGCATTTGGAGCTTCAAAGTCACGCAAGGATTAACGACCAGATGGAAGCCCCGAAGTGTCGAAGTCCTGAAGTAATGAGAGACTGCCATGTCAACCAAGAAAAAGTCACTTCAGGAGATATTCATGTCTCGCGCTCAAAAGATCTTGAAGCCCGAAGTTTTGAAGTAACAAGAGACTACCACATCAACCAGGAGAAAGTTACTTCTAGATATTATCATGCTCTACATCCTGAAATCTCAAAGCCCGAAGTGTCGAAGTGACGATAGACTGCCACGTCAACCTAGAGAAAGTCACTTCTGGAGATATTCATGCCCCGCGTTCAAAATCTCCTGAAGCCCGAAGTCCCAAAGTAATAAGAGACTACCACGTCAACCAGGAGAAAGTCACTTCGGAAGATATTCATGCCCACATTCAAAATCTCTCGAAGCCCTAAAGTGTCAAAGTCCCGAAGCGCCAAAGTAACGAGAGGTTGTCAGGTCAACCAGGAGAAAGCTACTTCAGGATATTTTCATCCAAACATCCCGAAGTCCCAAAGAGTTGAAGTCCTGAAGTGACATCAGATTAACACGTCGCTTCATTCCCTACCACTCCATGGATGTTTTTCAATTCAACACATGGCACTCATCCATCAGTATTTGTGACAGAATAATGACATCAGGCCACCACATCAGATTCAAGAGATATTCTTTCTCAGCATTCAAAGCTCCCAAACGCCAAAATTGGCTCCATCTCCAAACATGGTTAAAAGGATTTTGGGGTTGGAAAATGGATAAATTTTAGTGGGGGTGCTTAAATAGCAGGGTTACCCAGATCACAGATTGCAACAGATCGATGACCACACTTTATTGTGGGGATGGAACATGCTCGAACAATAAAATTCTAGAGTGGTCCCACAATTGAAACCATGGTATAGCGAAAGAGGTGTGTTGTAGTTGGTGGTGAATTGTGGGGGTCGAAGCGACGTGGACCCAAACCTCCCTTGACAACTTCTGCAATCACATGTTGATGTAGGGTCCATTCGAGACAAGCATGTGGCAACAAAAGTAGGGTGTTCCCAAATCATGGGTTGCGACAAGATCGACGGCCATAGTTCATTGTGGGGATAGAAAGTGCTCAAACATTAAAATATTAGAGTGGTCTTGTTGCCACAGGGGAAGAACTAGGGTTCAATGCTTAACAATGTACCAAAAAAACCTCAACTACCGGCCCTTTCGGCAACACCTGTGAAGTAGGAAAAGTATCACCCGAGGTAGAAGCAGGGGGGGTTACAGGACGTAGGTGTCTGTATCCAGGATGGGACATGAATCTGTGATAATATAACTTTGCAAAGTATTTTTTTAACCCTTAGGAAGTGAACATGCATTATTTTATTAACCTCATTAACACCGCAGGGCATAATCAAGGACAGATAAGCGCAGTAACAACAAGTGATTATACACCCTGAGCACTTAGCACTGTGAGTTAATTAGAGCATTCATTTACCATTTAACATAAGTAAAGTACTTAAGCAAAAATATATATATTCATTACACATCATAATCAAAGCACTAAGAAAATGCATAACAGAAATGACACTGCACAAAGAAAACCATGAGACACCAGATATATGTGGTTCATCCCGGGGTGGTTCTACGTCCACAAATCACTTTGCCTCTTTGTTATTCTCCAAAATATTACATCCAATAGATCTTGTTCACTAAGAAATAGAGTTGAAATTCACACAAGATAGGAGATCTGTGCATTAAGCACTAGATCCTCCTTCTTAACCTTCCAGAAATAGGTCAAATGCATAGAGCCAAAATCTCTTATCATGACACTTAGCACCTTATAAAAAATCACAATCCAGCACAAATCCTCGACCACACACATTCCTTCTCACACAACACTACTTACTTATACAATACATTCCTCTTATTTATACTTTATTAAACATGGGGAAAACCATGGGTCGACATCCCATAAACCCGTTACAAAACCCTAGAGGACCCCTTACTGGGTCCACATAACCCTCAAAATAGGTGAGATCCACAATCTCATCTCCGCCTGGGAACTCCTACTTCGACTAGTGTGTCGAAGTCCAAAAGTAGGCCAAAACCTCCAAAACTGACCAAATTTTCCCCAAAACTTGGTCGAGGGCCAACAGACCCCCAACACTCACTTGTGACTCATCCCGATTCACTCGGGTTCTTACAATGTTGCTTCAAAATCCTCGAGCTTAACTCAAGATTCCTCGACTTACTGCCTCACCTAAGCCTCCTTCTCAGTGATCTCTTGGGTTGTCTGCACTGTAACAGGCCCTTCCAGGTGTTCTTCTATTGTTGAAACTACTTGATCTAATTGTGAACCTTGGCCATCAATCTCCTCAAACACCTTGTAATCTTCGTCCTGCACAGGTTGTAACTTCTAAGTTACTTCCATCAACTTAACCTGGAGGGAAGTGATCTATTTTTGTACTATGCATTGCTCCTGGGATATCTTCATCCTTTCCACTGTTGTGAGTAGCTTCATCTATGCCTTCAATGAAAATTCTTGTTGTTGTGCCTCTTGTAACTGAGCCTCTAGCTTATTTAACTCTAGATCCTCGGCGAGCCATTCATACGTCTGGGTGATTCTGTCACTCAATTGTTTACATGTTGAGGTGAGGGATTTTATACTTGCTAATGTGCTTTTGGCAGACTCCTCCCTCTAGTCACACACTTCCTGCGGGGTGTTCGGCATTGTTTGATACTCTAGTTCATCTATCCTAACCTGATACTGTTAGAGGGTCTCTGCGAGCTTCGCTACTTGAGATTTGATGGGATATTTCTCCTCCTGTACCAATCCTGGCATAGTGCGACATGATTTTCTTACTGCTTCTTTGACCACGTCATGCTCTGCGAGTAGCGGCTCTTTTTCCTTCTATAGCTGGGTTTTTCCATATTTCTTTTCCTATTGAAGCTCTGCTTTCTCGCTTTCATAGGCAGCTACACTATCCTTCGCTGCTCGTAACTGTATTAGGACTTCATCTTTCTCTTTTTTCAAGGATTTTGTAGCTTTCTCCTTCTCTTCCTGATCTCTTTGGAACAAAGCTTATGTTGCATCAGCAAGCCTTCTTAGCTGGGATGCTCTTTCAGCAGTCATTTTTCTTTGTTCCCTTATGTATTCCTTCAAACCTACCTCCAATACTTCGACCTGTTCTGGAGGTATTCCTTTAAGGTTAACATCAACATCCAAGTTGGGGCTAGCCGATAGTGCTGTGAGGGTGGGAAACTTGATGCTATACTGGGGGAGGGTGATCCAAATCCTTGGTTCACCCTGCGGAGTAGGTTCATCCCTCAAATTTGTGCTATGTGATGAGGAAGGTGCAGACGACGTAGTAGGCACTGCGTGGACCAAGCAAGCAGCATGTTTCACTTCCTTCAACACCCTCTCAATAATTTCATATAACTCCACCTGTTTCTCTTTGTATCTCTGCAACATGTCTTCATAGGCGTCCTCCATAGCTCTGCAGACCAGACTAATGTCGTAAATAGTGAGAGTGGCTTCCAAAAGTGGCTCATCGGTGCACATTTTCTTCCTTACTGATGGTTTCTTCAGAGTAAATTTCCTCTTTTGTGGGGTAACTGTCCCAATAGGGGGATCTTCAGGTGGTGGTGTGATAGTAGCTTCACCTCCTCCTTACTCTTCTTCTCCTTCATATCCTCCTCCCTTTCCTTCTACTTCATCTTATCCTCCTCTTGGCGAGCTAGACCTCTTATCTCTAGAGGTTTCCGCTTCGTCCTCTTCGTCAGTCTCTATGTCCTAGACTTCAACTATTTTTTTCATTCCTTATTCTTCTTCATCCCATTGGACTATCTAACATGTTCAACCCATGTAACCATTAGGATTCCTATAGTATCTGTGTTAGATAAATCTGCATTGGCGACAGGTAAAAGAAATTCTTCTGGCCAATCCTTTATAATCTATTCCATATCTGCATCTATGAGATTATAGTATGACTGCAATATTTGTTGGTGCTCATCTCTTCACGCAGTGATGTAAATGAAGTGGGGATCAGTGTGGAAATTTTATATGGGTTGGTACTAATGCAGGGTACGTGGTGTCATAAGAGGGAATGCTTCAATGAAGACTTTCAACTATTGATAATATCTGTGAAACACGGCATTAGACTACCACTACTTCGTCATGTCATTGGTATACCATAGGGTGGAAAACGAGCAACTAGGGGATCTGTAGGTTCAATCTCTAGGAAAGTAGATCCTTCAGGCATCTTCCAAGCCACAAATGCAATCAACATGATCAAACAATTGTAGTGAAACTCATATCCTAAGTCATGGGCTTCGCGACAATCTTTTTCTAACCTGTCGATGAGGTAGTTCACCCAGTCCATCTGTAGGCCCTCCACACACTTTCCTGTGAGGTCCACCATGACCCTGGTGACCTATGTGGGGCATTTCTTCCTCACTAGTTGTTGGCCCTTGAGCAATTTTTGAGGAAACATTGGTCATTTTGGACCATTTTTGGGACTTCGACAGGTTGGTCGAAGATGGAGCGCCCAGGGATGTTGGACCATGGTTTTACCCATGATTAGGCCTTTTTGGAATGATATAAATAAGTAGTTAAGCGATGTAAGAAGTAGATTTGTTTGTCTTTGTGCAAGAATGTGTTAAGGGCCTTCAGAGCTAAGTGCAAGTGTTTTGTAAGCTTCTTTGTGCACAGACGTTGTATGTAAGTGCTCTGTGATATTGAGGAGTTGGTTTTGTGCCTTAACCTGATTTTGGGGAAGGTGGATCTAGTGTGATGCATGCAAATCACTTGTCCACTGCAGAGTTGGGATCTATGGCTTTGTGCATAGGAGCAGATGAATGTAAGAGGATTGAAGACTAATAAAGAAGAAGAATAAGTTGGTGGGCATAGCCCCACACTAGGATGAACCACGTATATCACGTGTCTTGATGTGATTTATGCGATGTTGTTTTCTTAGTGATTAATGGTGTAAATGAATGCTATATCTAAGCTAATGTTATGTGATAAAAAGTTTTAAGGGCTTAATCTTGATTGTTACTGTGTTGATCTGCAATAAGGATTGATCTGTGATGTGAATGAGAATCATAATATTATAAGGAATATTGTTGGATAAGTGCTCTATTAAGTGTTGTAATCATATATCTGTGTCCCATCTTGGTTGTAAACACTTAATTCCTACAACCCCCCTGCCTCTACCTTGAGTGAGACTTCATCTGCTTCGCAGGTGTTGTCAAAAGGGCTAGTAGTTAGGGTTTTTTTGGTGCGTTGTTGAAGCGTTGAACCCTGGGTCTGCCCCTATGCCAACAAATGGTTCTGTTGCCGAGACTTGAAAATGTGATTGTTGGGAACTAAAGAAAAGAGAAAGCTATGTGCATAGATATGTTGTTGTAGTGCACAGTATTCTAATCAACTTGTGAAGATCTGTACTAAGAAAGAAACCGGATCGGAAGAAAAGAGGTAATATCTTAAAGATTTTTTCTATGGTAAAGGTAAGATAAGTGGAAATTTTTGTTTCGAAAGTATGAATCTAGGTATGCTTGATAGATTTTTTCCTAGTCTAGAAACTAGGGCACATTTAGAAGAAAGAGTTGATATGAATAAATTGATAGAAATAGAGAAAGATATGTTATTCCTATGCATAGAAAGAATTTTTGGACCATGGATGATTTTAGGGGCTAAATTTCGCTGATGGGCTAATTTTCCATGGTTTTTCCAAAAACGAGATTCGCTATTTTAAAAATTATTCGCCCAAATTCTATAGGATAAAATTATTTTACCTTAAAAATCGCCAAAATTTTANATAAAAACTATATAAAATCCTTATAAATTTGAATATTTTTACAAAAATATCGCTAAACATTTATAGTTGGCATATGAAGGATTAGTAAGATTCGCCAAGGTTTCTACATTTTAAAACAAATTTCCATCCTTAAAATCATCCCTATTTTGGACTAATAAGTGGATGCAGGAACTGTTGGCATAGGGGCAGACCCAAGGTTTAGTTCCAAGAGCACACCAACAAGCCCTAACTACTGGCCCTTTCGACAACACCTACAAAGCAAATGAAGTCTCACCCGAAGTAGCAATAGGGGGTTGTAGGACACAGGTGTCTACAACTATAGGAAATGCAAGTGGGATCAAGACAATCATGCATGGAGATCAGATTATTCTATTCCAAACATAAACCTACTTCGCACAGTTATATATCAGATCTAACATACTAATGCATCATAAGGGTAACAGAGTAAAGAACACAACATCAATCACACGCAACAACAGGATATACGTGGTTCACCCTCTCCCTAGGGATACGTCCACATAACTGTGCTTTATAATATATTAGTTGAAAGCTTACAGTTCTATCTACACTCTTAGCTTGCAGATCTCTCTCCTTCTCTCTTTTATCTATCTCCCTTCCCTGCACACCCAACTGCAGGGTTGATCTTCACACCCAGCAGAATATCTTACAACGTAGACTTTTTTTACCACACAATACTCCTCTCTCAGTAATAACAGCAATCACTCATCATCACATAATCGAACTAATGACGATGTCATCCCAGGTCCTCTTGACCTTTATTTATACATCACAATAGCTCACCGAGAGCCTTAGGCTAAAGCCTAGGTTTCTAAAACCCTAGATACCAAAACCCTAGGTGTCTAAAATCCTAGGTCAACTTGACCCATGTTTTCAGGGCTTCGCCAGCCTGTCTTTCCTTCCTACCCGCAAGATTATCCAAAGCATCTACCGGTGGATCTTTCCACTTGTTGAGTTGTCCAAGATCCATCTTCCTTGTTGATCTGTCATCCTCGATCTTCTATTCCAACAACTTCCTTTCTCTCACTTCACTCCATATTTTCTGCTCTTTTGCTCACTTCGACCTAGTATTAGTCTTTGTGTCTTCCGCGCAGTTTGCATTTCACCTTTTCTCCCTTAATCTTCACTTACTTCTAGAACTAGGGGCCAACAGGCCCCCAACACTCACCTATGACTCGTCCTGAGGCACTATGATCTGAACCTTCTACTTTTCTTCAGTTGTAGACTGTGCAGTGCAGTTTGTTCTTTCTACTTTGTTCCTCCCCACTATGTGCAGACTGTCTTTTCTATGTATGGTACCCAGTTTCAACTGCACCTGGTACCTAGACTCTTCTCCTTCTATTTTTACCGAGAGCTGCAAGGCAACTGGTTGTCATAGCACAATTTCAACTAGATCCCATTCACTAATCCTTCCTTCCATTCTCCATTCAAAGTCTTCAACTGTGCAGCTCCTCCTTCTGTGACATAGGCAAACTCATGCGACCCCATCCAATGTGTTCTGAACATCCCTAGATGCTTCATGAACTTGATATCGTATACCAATACCAAATCTCCTTGCTTAAATGATTTCTTCTTGATATTCCTGTCATGGTAGGCCTTTTCTCATTCCTTCTGAACTTGCTCATGGAATCCTGCAATAAATCGGTCTTCCTCTAGTTTGACCAACTGTGCAAGCCTCTCTTGAATAGTTCCAGTGTCATCCATATCTGTAAAAGTTGTGATTCTTAAGCTAGGGACCAAATATTCCATCGGGACAACTACTTCTAGGCCATAAACCAACCTAAAGGGGGGTTGCATTGCCAGCTTCTTGAAAGTGGTTCTATAGGCCCATAATATTGTTGGTACTCTCAAATCCAAGTCATCTATGTTTACACTGCAAATATTTGTCAGCGTTGTCTCCAAGATATGGTTGAAAGCTTTGACCATCCCATTCTCTTGTGGGTGGTAAGGTGTGTTCTTCTGGTGGTGAACTTCAAATTCCTTAGTCAAGGCTTCAATATTCTTATTAATAAAATGTGTACCTTGATCACTCATGAGGATCTTTGGGCATCCAAACCTGGTTATGATATCAACAAATATGAAATGCGCAGCTATAGTTGCACTACAATCCTTAATTTTTCTTGCTTCTACCCATCTGTTGAAATACTTTGTTGCAGTGATGATGTATCTGGCTCCTATGCACTTCCCTAGTGGGTTTATAGGTCCCACAAAGTTAATGGCCCATTTTTCAAATGCTTGTAAGGTTAGTTGGGGTTCTAATGGCATGTCATCTCTTCTAGACAGTTTCCCAACTCTTTTTCATACATTGCAGGCTTTGTAGTAGTCTTTAGCATCTATGTGTAAAGTAGGCCACTAGAGGCCAGCTCTAAGAACCTTATGTGATGTTACTTTTCCTACGTAGTGTCCTCCTGTGATGCCTTCATGAGATTCTACTAAAATCATTGGTCTTTTTGCTTCCATGACACATCTCCTCAGGATTTCATCAGGTCCCATCTTGTATAGGTGTTCGGCTATAAGTGAAAAATATGGAATTCACACTACCAGTTGTTTCTTCTGGGTGATTTTGTATTCACTAGGTTCCATTCTTGTTGATAGGAACTGGACTATCTCGGTGAAGTGATCATCAACCTTTATAATGGCCAGCAACTATGCATCTGGTAGTGTATCCTCCAAACTATTAGGTTCCTCTCCATGTTCCAACCTCGACAAGTGGTCAGGTCCTTTTTTCATTCTCCCTGGCTTAACCACGATCTCAAAATCATATTCCTGAAATAGCAGAATCCATCTACATATTCTTCCCCCTAACACTAACTTTTGACTAGGTATTTCAGTGTGAAGTGATCAATGAACATTTTAAAGTGTCCTCCCAACAAGTAGTGGTGAAACTTCTGCAGCGCATACACCATGTCTAACCCTTCTCTCTCAGTGGTGGTGTCATGTATCTCAGTTGTTGATAGCTTCCTACTAGCAAAGGCTAACATATGGTCAATGTCTCCAGCTCTCGATTGTGCTAACACTGCTCCTAATGCAATATAAGATGCATCAACATGCACTTGAAATTCCTTGCTCTAGTCTGGGAAAACCAGAATAGGCGCAGTAACCATTTTTTGTTTCATTGTGTCGAAGCTCTGCTGGAATTCTTTTGTCCATTGAAACTGACAATCTTTCTTCAAAATCTTCTCCATGGGTGTTATGATTTGTGCGTAGCCTTTAATGAACCTCTTGTAGTATCCAGTATGTCCCAGCATAGTGCATTGTTGTTTGACTGAAGTAGGAGGGGGTAAATAAAATATAATGGAAATCTTAGATGGATCTACCAGCAAACCCTGCTTGCACACAATATGGCCTAGTAGCACTCAAAAGGGTGAAAATAAGATGCACTTCTTCAGGTTTATGGAAATTTGGCATTGCCTGCACTTATCCAACATTAGTCTTAAACATTCAATATGATTTTGCGATAAGCTAAAAATAGTCCAATCATCAAAATATGCTTCCATAAATTTATGTAAAAAATCCTTGAATGCTTCGACCACCACCCTAGAAAATATGGTTGGTGCATTCTTCAATCCAAACGGCATCACTATGTACTGGTAGGATCCCCATTATATTGCAAATGTGGTCTTATGGCGATCTTCTTTGGAAATCCTGATCTGATGGTATCCTGAAAACCCATCTGTAAAAGAATATACCTCTTGTCCTCCTACATTATCTAACACTTTGTCAGTAAATGGTGTAGGTTATGGGTCATGCAAACAAGAATCATTCAGCTTCCTAAGATCTACATAGATCCTGATCTCTCTGGTCTTCTTATCCTATACCACCATAGGGCTAATCCATTTTGACTCTTCAACTGGTTCTATGATTCCTGCTTCCATCATTTTGTCTAGTTCAATCTTTAATTTCTCCTTATATTTAGGGTTCAATATGTAAGGTCTTTGTTTAATTGGCCTTGAATCTGGTTTCAAGGGGATATTCATCTTTCCCATGGGCCCTTTAATTCCCTTCATATCAGTGAACTTGGTTGGAAACAAGTCCTGATATTCATGCAGTAACTTTGTGATATTATCAATAGTTGCATCATCCCAGTAATCTCCAATATTAGCAAGATTATGTTCTTTCTCTGTTCCAATATTAACTTTCTTGATTTTGATTGGTTGTCCAATAAAAGGTAGTTTGACTCTTGGTCCTTCTATGTCTCTCTATCCTTCAATTTTTGTGATGTTCACCTTTCTAGGATCATCATCTTCATCGACATTGATATTGTAACATCCTTGCAATTTCTGAAGAGGTGTAGTCCATTCATCCTCTTCTTTTCTTCTAGCATGATCCTTCTCAATCCAGGTTTTTCCTAGTAACATAGCAAATGGGGTGATGTTCTCAATAAATTTAACAACCTCAAAATATTCCTCTATCGAAGTTCCATGAGCACTCATAGATATCTGGGTGAGTCTTCCACATAGGGTTATCATCTTTCTACTAAATAATCGTATTCCTCCTAATGAAGAAATCATAGAAGGCTTTCCTAAAACTTCCCAGGTTCTTTCTATGATGATATTCACCTGTGTTTCCTCATCGAGAACACAGTCAATGTCAAAGTCTCCTATTCTTGTTTCTATGCACTTGTTTTCTTTGAATATCTCTGATAAGTTGAAATTTTTGTGATCATTCAAGGTTTCTTTCATTTGTAGAAATGCATTCTCTGATTCTTTCTGGGGTTCTGCCATGGTCTTAGTTTCTTGATCTTCCTCAAGGTTTTCTTGTCTCATATTCATTATTTCAACCTTAGAAATCATTCTAGGGCAATCCAAAAATTCATGGTCCATAGATTTACAACAAAGGCAAGTAGGACCTCTACCAGGGCATTCCTTAGCAAGATGTCCCAGTCTTCTGTAGCTATAAAAAATAATTAATCCTCTCTTTCTCTTGAATGATCCCCAACCTTTCTTGTACTACGCACTAGGATCACAGTAACTAACCTGCAAAAAAATCTTTCTAGGATCCTGCATCCATTTGTTAGTCCAAATATTCTTTCTATGCATAGGAATAACATACCTTTCATTATTTCTATCAGATCTATTCATATCAAATCTTCTTTCTTCTAATTGTGCCCTAGTTTTCAATCTAGGATGAAATTTATCAAACATACCTAGATTCATATTTTTGAAACGAAAATTTCCACTTATCTTACCTTTTCAATCAAAACTTGTCACTGTTATTACCTTTATAAGAGCACAAAGCTTCAATATCTTACCTCTTTTCTTCATATCTGACTTATGTTCTTAGTATAGAGCTTCACAATTCAAGTAGAATATTGTGCATTAGGGAAACAGATCTACACACAGATCTTTCTCTTTTATTTAGTTCCGGCAATCACAGTTTTAGGTCCCGACAAACAAACCATTTGTTGGCACAGGGGAAAACCTAGGTTTTAGTTCAAAGAGTGCACCAACAAGCCCTAACTACTGGCCCTTTCAGAAAAACTTGCAAAGAAGATGAAGTCTCACCCGAAGTAGCGATAGGGGGTTGCAGGACACGGGTGTATACAACCAAAGGAAATGCAAGTGGGATCAAGGAAATCATGCATGGAGATCAGATTATTCTATTCCAAACATAAACCTACTTTGCACAGTTATATATCATATCTAACATACTAATGCATCATCAGGGTAACAGAGTAAAGAACACAGCATCAATCACACACAACAACAGGATATACTTGGTTCACCCTCTCCCTAGGGTTGCATCCACAGAACTATGTTTTATAATATAATCGATGAAAGATTACAATTCTATCTGTGCTCTTAGTTTGCAGATCTCTATCCTTCTCTCTTTTCTCTGTCTCCCTTCCCTGTGCACCCAACTGCAGGGTTGATATTCACACCCAGCTAAAGATCTTACAACACAGACTTCTTTCACCACACAATACTCCTCTCTTAGTAATAACAGCAATGTTGGCCCTTGACCAAGTTTTGAAGAATACTTGGTAATAATTGACCGTTTTGGGCTATGACAACTTGCCAAAGATGGAGTGCAACGCGAAGAAAGAAAGACTTATTTTTGGGTACCTTTTAGGGTTTTGGGGTTGATGTAAAGGGAAAGGGATGTTGGCACATGGGTTTACCCACGCTTAGGCTCATTTTGTAATCTATAAATAGATACTTGGGCAATGTAAGAAGTAGTAGATGTGATTGCTTAGTGCAAGTAGTTGGATCTGTGTGATCAGATGTATATTGCAAGTGCTCTGTGCATGATTGTAATGGGATTGACAAGCTAAGTGCAAGTTGTTGTATTTTTGTGATGAAGTGCAAGGAAGAAGGATCTAGCAAGTTGCGTATATCCTCTGTCCTATGCAAAGTAAGGGTCACTGTAGCTCTGTGCTATAACCACTTGACTGAGATAATATAAAGAAGAATACTTTGTGGATGTAGCCCCAGGGTGGGGGTGAATCACGGTAACTATGTGTATTGTGCTCTGAATGTGTTTATCTCCTTCTTAGCTAAGTGCTTGTTGTGATTAAATATATCTAGTTCTTCTCTATGCTTATGATATATGAATGAATGTTAGATCTGATAGATGCTTAGTGATTTATCTACTGAATCTAATCTATATTTTTGTGGCTAAGTACCGAATCATCTTTAGTCTAAATATGCACTGCGATTCTTTGTGCTTTCTGTGAAGTACCATAAGGGATAAATATTGATGAATGATCTATGCTAAGTACCCTGTAAAAGATATAATCATAGATCGGTGTCCCAGCTAAGGTTGCAGACACCTGAGTTCTGCAACCACCCCTACCTCTACCTCGGGTGAGACTTCATATGCTTCGAAGGTGTCACCGAAAGGGCCGGTAGTTAGGGTTTTGTTGGTGCACTCTTTAGCGTTGAACCCTGGGTTTGCCCCTATCCCAACAAATGGTTCTATTGTCGGGATTGGAACTGTGATTGTTGGGAACTAAAGAAGAAAAATATTTGTGCAAAATAATCTCTGTGCATAGATATGTTTCCCTAGTATGCAGTATTCTAATTGACCTATGAAGCTTTGTGCAGAAAAAGAAAGGTCAGATCTAAAGGAAAGAGGTCAGACCTAGAAGAAAAGAGGTGGATATTGAAGAAAAGAAGTCAGATCTAAACGCTCTATGCTCTAAGAAAGGTTAAAGTGGAAGTTTCTAAGTCAGATCTATAGAAAGAGGTAAGATCTGTAAGCTTTGTTCTCTAATAAAGGTAAGAATAGTTCAAGTTTTAGATCTAAAAGCTTTGTGCTCTATATAGGAAAAATAAGTGGAAATTTTTTGTTTCTGAAGCGTGAATCTAGGTATGCTTGATGGATTTTGTCCTAGCCTGAAAACTAGGGTATTGTTAGATGGAAGAGCATTTGATAGATTTGATCAGAATAATGATAGATATGTTATACCTATGCATAGAAATAATTTTTGGACTAACCAATGGATGCAGGATCCTAGAAAGAAATTTTTGCAGGCTAGCCACCATGACCCTAGTGCGTAGTACAGAAGAAGTTGGGGGTCATTTAAAAGAAAGAGAGCATTGACCCTATGTTACAGTTGTAGAAGACCAGAACATCTTGCTAAGGAATGCCCTGGGAGAAGCCCTAGCTGCCTCTGTTTTAAATCTATGGACCATGAAGTATTGGATTGCCCTAGAGAGATTGTTAGACTTGAAAAACTAAATATGGAACAAGCAAACTTTGAAGGAGATCAAGAGACTAAAATTTTGGAATAACCCCAGAAAGAATTAGAGATCATGTTACTAAAAATAAAAGAAACCCTAGATGATCATAAGGATTTCAGTTTGTCAGAGATCTTCAAAGAATAGGAGAAAATCAAAGTAAGAATAGGAGACTTCGACATTGACTATGCCCTGGATGAGGGAACACCGATGAATATTATGACAGAAAGAACTTGGGAAACCCTAGGAAGGCCTGCTATGGTCCCTTCACTAGGAACCATCAAATTATTTAAAGGCAAAATGGTAACCCTACGTGGAAGACTTACCCAGATAGTTATGAGTACCCGTGGAATCTTGACAGAGGAGGAGTTTGAAGTCATTAGATTTATTGAGGTCTGTGCCCCATTTCTAGCTTTGTTAGGAAATATCTAGATTGAAAAAGACCATATCCGAAGGAAAGAAGAAAAGGAAGCCCTAGAACAGAAGAAGCAAGAACTCATGGAATTTATGACTAGAAGGATTGCCTACTTGATGGAGGAACAAGGGAACAGATATCCATTGTTAAACACCAGGGACCTGGATTTCAAAGCTATAAGAGCGTTAGAGGAACCACAGAAGACCGGAATACCTAATCTATATGATGAAGGAGTATTACCCTTGGATCTGAAGAATGACCTTAAGCAGCGAGAAGTAACTACGTCAAGAGAAGATAAGATTCAGAATGGAAAGAGGGTGACCGAGACCAAGCTCACTGGGAAAAAGGCTAGGAAGCTAAGTAAGAAAAGGGCCAAAATCAGAAAGTTACAGAAGACTCCAGAAGGAACTTCGCAGAAGGAAACATCACAAGAATTGAGCTTCGTTGAGATATCAGAACAACGACATCTGACACTTCACCATGGTGCAGTAATATAGTCGTTGGACCGATATACCTGTTTGACTTCCACCCCAAACGGGTTGAAAATCAATTATGGGTTCCCACTAGATCGTTGGACAGCACCAAAATGGATAGAACGGAGTTATTGCAGGCCCCCATATCTGTTGGAAGTAGATTGTTGCTAAGTTTCCCTACTTAGTCTGTCATGCCACACACCGAGAATACTTTTTGTTAAGTGAGAATTTGATCCCGGAACTTGAGATTACTTCACTCTACGATCATTTCCTTGTTCCCATACTGTTCATCATTCATTTTCATGCACGAGCTAGTGGACCCAAGCGTGTATGTTGGACGAGCTCAGCACTATTGAGAAAGTAGTTGAAGAAGTTTTGATTGACCTAATGGCTAAGAGAGTGATGTCGGAGAGAAGAATGTCTACAGGTGTGCAAGCATCCTCGACAGGAGGATTCCAAGCTTCTCCCTCCACTGCTCGCAGTGCAGGACCTTCCAGAACCACAACCGAGACAAGAACAAAGCACAGAGACGATATTGCAAATGCCAAGATGATCCCACGCATTTTGTCAGTTTACATCCCACCTTTGAGTGGAAATATTAACCATGAAAGTGTACCCAGGGACTTTGAGTACTCCCTGATCACCGCGTATCTTTTGAAAGGGGTGCGCGCAGTACGTGCTGACTAGGATAAGCTTGCAGCACTGAAATTTAATGATTTTAACCTTGGAGATCACAAGACCTACAGCATGTTAGCTCTGCATAAATACCTAACCAAGATCAAAGGTAGAAATACTAATATTGTCTCGCAGTCCTAGACCCAGAACCTCGTGCATTCCACACTGCTCAACATAATGAAGATCCCTCATTTCGACATACACCGGGAAGTCAATGCATGAGTCAGTTTGTTGTTGTCTTGCTACCATGGCGGATACTTAAGGTTGGACCGCCACATCACTATGGATTCGACTCTGATCAATCAAATCACAGGACTTAGCATGCAAGGCCCTAACCCACATGACTTTAACCTAAGAAAGACCTTAGACCAAGCACTAGCACAGCGGATAAAGGAAACTTATGGCGATGTAGAGAAGGGTACATGAGGCTACAAAATAGCCTCTATCCAGAGTAGTGCAGTGCACCTTGCATGTTAGTTGATCGTGGGAAAATTAGTTCATAAAAACAGACCAACACAGGTGACTGGCTTCATAGTTGACCTCGCAGGGAAGTGCGCCAAGGGACTACAGATGAATTGGGCATAGTATCTTGTAAACCAGTTATAGCTGGATTGCAGAGGAGCGCAAGACCAAGGGTATGAGTTCCAATTTAGTTGGTTACTCATACTCATCACTTTCATCCCTTGGGAGCTGCCAGAGGGAGCCACTTTCCCGGAGATCAAACCTTTTGAACCACTAGCCGCAAAGTTTTGTACGCTATGGTACTCCAGCGACATGAACAAGTAGTGGCAGACCAATGTTGTCTTCCACACCTACTTCAACCAACTGAAGAATGAAATTCAGTCTACACCGTGGATCACCCCAAATGTACTTCATCGATTTAGACCTTTGATGAAATTTAGCGTGGATCGCCACTTTACCTATATTACAATGCACGGTAATGAGCATAAAAAGTAGCTCCAATCCTACTACAACCTGATAGAGGATGACTTGGAGAAGATTAACAAGGAATGGTCGGCAGACCTCCTTGTTGAAACAGACCCCGCAGACATGTTAGATGAGGAAATCCCTGAAGCTATGCAGATACACTTGGGTTGAGCAGAACTAAGAAGGATGATGAAGTCGAAGATGTCCCTAGCACATCCACGGAGGCTACTTCAATCTCACTTGCACAGGGAGGTGATGGTGACAAGTTAGGCGGTACAGAAGTTGAAAAAAATAGAGGCGAGATTACCCCACCTAGAGAGGAGGAGGATCCCTCCATGAAAAGAAAGATGACACCACCAAATCCCTCCTCCCGAAAGAAAGCTAAGGCCACCAGGACCACGCTTAAAACTATCCTTACCCCAAATGACTTCAACTTCCTAATTGTCGCGTTGAATGATGTTTCACTCGAGCTCACAGAAAAGCAAGAAGCAAAGCAGAAGGATCTCTTCAACCGAATCAAAGGCGAACTCAAAGAAGTGAAACAAGCACTTCAGTCTAGCCAGGCAGTGTCTACAGTGACCTAAATAAGTGGACCATCAGGAACAGGCGATGATCCCACTCAACTACACCAGATCGTTGATTAAGTCGAAGCTCGCCTTCGATGAGCTCAATAAGACACAGCACAAGCCACCCAGGCTTTGATGCAAACACAAAAATCACTTCTAGAACAATAGAAGGAGGCAGAACAGGAAAGGCCTACCCTGAAAGTGAAGTGGGATGAGGAAAAGGCACAGTTGCTAGCAGAGCAACTTGAAGTTCAGGAAAGGATTCACAAATCATTTCACTTTGTGACAGTCATAGAGGTGAATATGGAGGATCATCTCCCACAGTAGGTGACCTAACTGGAAGAAGTAATCCAGCAACTCCAACAGCGCATCATGGATATGGAGCTCCACATCGTGCCTGAGACCCCTCAAAAATAAGATATCTAAGAGAGGCCACTACTCGAAGTGTAGTTGGCCGATTAAAAACCTTTACTTTGGAATGAAAGAAGTTGAGCGCTAGAAACACCCAGACTTATGAAACCCTCGCAGAGAATCCAGAATTGCTTACATTGGAGGCACAGCTCCAAGAAGCAAAGAAGCATGCAGACACACTACAGGCATAGATCAAGACTTTGACGCTAGTTGAAAGAATGAAGAGGTTCAAAAAACAACGCATAGCCCAACAATAGGTGCATACACTGTAAAGTAAAGTGATGGAAGTTACCCAACGAATTCATCCAATCCAAGAAAGGGCATGCCAACTGTTCACTAAACTTGAAAGCCAGGAATTTGAACTCGAACAGGTTGTCCTCACTACAAAATAGCACCTGGAAGGACCGCTCAACGACACAGTGATCCAAGACTTTACTGAGCAAGAGGTTGTCGCACTGCAGTAAGTCAAAGCAGCTCGATCCAAGCTCGAGGCATTCAAGGCAGAATTGATCAGACCTGAGTGACTCAAGATGAGTCACAAGTGAGTGTTGGGGGCCTATTTTCCCTTAACAAAGTTTTAAAGAATACTTGGTCATAATTGACTGTTTTGGGACTGCGACAACTTGCCAAAGATGGAGCGCAACACGAAGAAAGCAAGACCTATTTTTGGGTACCTTTTAGGTTTTTTTGGTTGATGTAAAGGGAAAGGGATGTCAGCCCATGGGTTTACCCACGCTTAGGCCCATTTTGTAATCTATAAATAGATACTTAGGCAATGTAAGAAGTAGTAGATATGATTTCTTAGTGCAAGTAGTTGGATCTATGTGATCGGATGTATATTGCAAGTGATTTATGCATGATTGTAAGGGGATTGACAAGCCAAGTGCAAGTTGTTGTAGTTTTGTGCTGAAGTGCAAGGAAGAAGGATCTAGCGAGTTCTACAGATCTTTTGTCCTGTGTGAAGTAAGGGTCACTAAAGCTCTATGATATAACCACTTGACCGAGATAATATAAATAAGAAGACTTTGTGGACGTAGCCCCAGGGTGGGGGTGAACCACAGTAACTGTGTTTATTGTTCTCTAAATGTGTTTATCTCCTTCTTGGCTAAGTGCTTGTTGTGATTAAATAGATCTAGTTCTTCTCTGTGCTTATGATATATGAATGAATGTTTGATCTGATAGATGCTTAGTGCTTGATCTGCTAAATCTAATATATACTTTTGTGGCTAAGTACAGAGTCATATTTAGTCTAAATATTCACTGCGATGCTCTATGATTTCTCCGAAGTACCAAAAGGGATAAATATTGATGAATGATCTATGCTAAGTACCCTGTAAAAGATATGATCATAGATCGGTGTCCCAGCTAAGGTTGCAGACACCTGAGTTTTGCAACCACCCCTGCCTCTACCTCGGGTGAGACTTCATCTGCTTTGTAGGTGTTTCCGAAAGGGTCGGTAGTTAGGGTTTTTTTGGTGCACTCTTGAGCGTTGAACCCTAGGTCTACCCCTGTCCCAACAAGAAATCACTCATCATCACATAATCAAACTAATGACAATGCCATCCCAGGTCCTCTTGACCTTTATTTATACATTACAATAGCTCACCAACAACCTTAGGTTGAAGCCTAGGTGTCTAAAACCCTAGATACCAAAACTTTAGGTGTCTAAAACCCTAGGTCAACTTGACCCATGTTTTCAGGGCTTCGCCGACCTCTCTTTCCTTCCTTCCCATGAGGTTCTCCAAAGCATCTACCAGTGGATTTTTCCGCTTGTTGATTTTTCTAAGATCCATCTTCCTTGTTGATCTGTCATCCTCTATCTCCTCATCCAATGAATTTCTTTCTCTTAATTTGCTTCGTATTTTCTTCTCTTTTGCTCACTTCAACCTAGTATCAGTCACTGTGTCTTTCGCATAGTTCACATTTCACCTTTTCTCCCTTAATCTTCGCTTACATCCAGAACCAAGGGCCAACAGGAACCTAGAAATAATTTTTGTAGATTGCAGGTCCAGCACTGTGATCCCAGTGCATAGTACAGGAGAGGTTGGGGATCGTTTAAAAGAAGAAGAGGATTAACATTGTGTTATAATTGAAGAAGGTCAGGATATCTTGCTAAGGAATGCCCTGGTATAGGTCCTATTTGTCTTTGTTGTAAAGCTATTAGTCATGAGGTTGAGGATTTTCCAAGAATGATTGCTAAAGTTGAAAAGATGAACATGAGAAAAAAAAAACTAGAAAGAAGGTCAAAATACTAAGGATATGTTAGAAAACCAAAAAGAGAAATAATCAGAGAAAGATCAAACTGTGTTTAAAGAAGTAATGGATGATCGCATAGACATCATTTTACCATAGATCCTAAAAGAAAAACARCGCATAGTTACAAGGATAGAAGACTTTGACATAGACTGTGTACTAGATTAAGAAACACCTGTGAATATTATGCCAGAAAGAACTTGGGAAATTTTGGGAAAGCCTGCTATGATACCTTCATTGGGAAGGATAGGCTTCTTTAAAAGAAAGATGATAACCCTATATGGAAGAGTTACTAACATACCTATGATTTCTCATGAAACATCGACTGAGGAAGAATTTGATGTCATTAATTTTGTTGAGTACAACGCCCCATTCCCACTTTTATTAGGAAAGACTTGGATTGAGAAGGATCATATCAGAAGGAAAGAAAGCGAGGAATCTATAGAACGGAAAAAGAAAGAATTAAGGGACTTCATAGCCAGAAAAAAAGCATGACTAATAGAAGAACAAGAGGATCAGTCGAAGCAACAGAGGGCCGGAGAATTAGCTATTGAAGTTAAAAGAACAGAGTAAGACTTAAAGAACCTATCCATGCAAGAAAGAAGTATAGCCACCCCAGAAATAGAAAAATAAGGAACATTGACCACAGAATATGTAAGAGCACATCAGCAGTGCAAAGTCACTTTACTAGGAGAAGATAAGAATAAAAATAAAAAGAGGAATCCAGAGACTTGGATCACGGGAAAGAAAGAAAGAAAGCTCAGTAAGAAGAAATCCATGTTAGAAAAAATATGAGAAGTTCCAAAAAAGACTTCGCAGGAGGTACGTCTAAAGAAGTTGAACCTCATTGGAATAGCAAAACCACGGAGAATGGGACTTCTCCACGGCGAAGATATATGACCGTTGGAGGCACCCCAACCATTAGAATAACACTCTCCAACGGCTAGAAACACAGTTATTGATGGAAAGACCATCGTTGGACCGTTGGGACCTCACCATAATGGACGGATTTGTATTGATTGAGGCATTCCTACCCGTTGGAGAAATCTGTTACGACACTTGCTTATTTAACCCATCGGACGCTGCGCCGGGACTACTTTTGGAAAACCGTGATTATCTGAGCTAACAGAGAATCCATTGTATCGCATTGTGCTTTCTATGCCTCACCATCCATCTGATTACCTCACTTGTTTGTTTGCCTACCCAAGTTATTTTATTACGAGTGTGCATGTCGGGAAAACGTAGCACAGTAGAGAAGTCTATGGAGGACATTCTTGTAGACCTCATGGCTGAGAGAGTCATGTCTGTAGGAATACAAGCATCATCGACTAGCAGATTGCAAGCATCCCTCTCACCTGGACGGTATTCTGGTCGCACTACTGAGAAGTGAATAAAACACCACAACAATCTAGTTTGTGAAGTAGATCTCATCGGTCTTACCTGAATACATATTGCCTTTGGCTGGTGCGGTTAACCGCGACAGTATCCCACGTGACTTTGAGTACACGTTGATCACTGCATACATCCTGAAGGGGATACACATAGTTGGACCCCAGTTAGGACATATCCTAGCTCTAAAGAACAACGAATTCAACCTCCGAGACCGGAAGAACTATGCAATGCTCACGTCACATTGGTATTTGATGAAGATGACTGGGAAGAAGCCACGCATAGTCTCCCAACCGTGGATAAAGGAGCTCACGCAGTCGATGATCCTGAATGTAATGAAGATTCCTCACTTTGGCCAACATGATAAGGTTAATGCTTGTGTTAAACTCCTCCTGCCTTGTTATCATGGATGGTATTTATGGATTGACAGGTGCGTGACAGTGGATCCAGCACTGATCCATCTCATCAAAGGATTGAGTATGTAGGGACTAGACCCTCAGCAGTTCTACCCAAGGAAGACTTCTGATCGCTCCCTGGAAAAGTGCATAAAGGAATATTATGGCAATGTAGAAAAGGGAAAGCGAGGCTACAAGGTAGCCTCCATCCAGGATGGTGTGGTGCGCCTAGCTTGTCAGCTTATAGCCGGTAAGATCGTCATAAATAACCATCTGACACAGGTCACTGAATTTGTAGTAGACCTCACAGGGAAGTGTGTAGAAGGAATGCAAATGAACTAGGTGAGTTACCTCGTCAACGAGTTGGAGAAGGATTGTCGTGAAGCACAAGATCAGGGATATGAATTTCATTTTAGTTCGCTACTGGTATTGATCTCATTTGTTGCCTGGAAAATGTTGGAAGGAGCAGCCTTCCCAGAATTTGAGCCATCAGATTCGTTGGCCACAAGGTTCTCCACCTTATGGTAGACGAATGATATGGCAAAGCGGTGGAAATCAAACATAGTGTTCCATGCTTACTACCTACAGCCGAAGCGCATCATTGAGGCATTTCCATGAATGACCCTAAATACACTACACCACTATAGGCCGCTAGCGAAGTTTCACGCAAATCGGCACTTTATCTACATCACTGCACATAGGGATGAAAGTAAGGAGGAGTTGCAGTCCTATTATAAGCTGACTGACGAAGATATGGAGGAGATAACCAAAGGATGGCCAGCAGAATTCCTTGTACCAATGGAAGATGTAGAAATCTTTGACCCCGACATCATCAGAAGTCCATTGGTCATCCAGGTCGACCATGATGGACAGACTAGCACGAAGAAAAATAAGAAAAAGGAGGAAGTGTAGAACATAAAAACTGATGAGGAGGACATCGCATCAGAGGAAAGTAGGCCTGACTCACCAATAGGATGAGGAGGAGACGAAGTGAACCAAGAATAAGGAGGAAAAGAAGAAGAAAAGAAAGACAAAGGTGAAGTTACACCACCGAAGGATACCCTTACAGAGGCCGAAACATCAACTAAAAGGAAGGTTTCTCCGCAGAAACCCTCAGCAAGAAAGAAGACCCGAGCCAATAAGCCTCATTCGAATAATGTGCTCAAGGTGGATGATGTTGATCTCATCATCATAGTCGTAGAGGATGCTTCAGAGGATATCTTGCAGCGACGTGAAGTGATCACAGGAGAAGCATGTAGTCCAGTAGTAGGTTACTACCATCCAAAGAAAAGTCATGGAGGTGACACAAAGACTCCAGCCGGTGCAAGACAAAGCCTGCACATTTTTTTAAGATATTGAAGGAAAAGGCTCACAGCTGGACCAGATGGTCATGATAGTAGAACAGTGCTTAGAAGGGCCTTTTACAGAGCAGTTGATTCAAGAGTTCGTCGAGTAGGAAGATTTGGCGAGGCAACAAGTCGAGGTAGCTCAAGCTAATATCGAGGCCATTGAATCAGCACTACCCAGATCTGAGTGACTTGAGATGAGTCACAAGTGAGTTTTGGGGGACTTTTGGCCCTTGACCAAGTTTTGAGGAAACATTGGTCATGTTTGACCATTTTTGGGACTTCGACAAGCTGGTCGAAGATGGAGTGCCCAGGCGGAGTAGAGATCACGGGATCTCACTCATTTTGTGGGCTTGTGAACCCAACAAAGGGTTTTAGGGCTTATGTAATGGGTTAAGGGATGTCAACCCATGGGTTTACCCATGATCAGGCCTTTTTGTAATGATATAAATAAGTAGCTAAGCGATGTAATAAGTAGATTTGTTTGGCTTTGTGCATGAATGTGTCAAGGGCTTGCAGAGCTAAGTGAAAGTGATTTGTAGGTTTCTTTGTGCACATACGTTGTATGTAAGGGCTCAGTGCTATTCAGAAGTTGGCTATATGACTTGACCTTATTTTGGGGAAGGTGGCTCTAGTGCACTGCGCACATATCACCTTTCCACTGCAGAGTTGGGCTATGTGGATTTGTGCACAGGATCATATGAATGTAAGAAGATTGAAGACTAATAAAGAATAAGAAGAAGTTGGTGGACATAGCCCCACACTGGGGTGAACCACGTATATCTTGTGTCTTTATGTGCTTTATGCGATCTTGTTTTCTTAGTGCTTAATGGTGTAAATGAATGTTATATATGAGCTAATGCTATGTGCTAAGAGGTTTTAAGGGCTTAATATTGATTATTACTGCGTAGATCTGTAATAAGGATTGATCTACAATGTGAATGAGAATCGTAATATAAGGCATATTGTTGGTTAAGTGCTCTGTTAAGTATTGTAATCACAGATCAGTGTCCCAACTTGATTGTAGACACCTGAGTCCTACAACCCCCCCTGCCTCTACCTTGGGTGAGACTTCATTTGCTTCGCAGGTGTTGCCGAAAGGGCCGGTAGTTAGGGTTTTTTTGGTGTGTTGTTGATGTGTTAAACTCTGGGTCTACCCTTGTTCCAACACTAGCTTTCTAGCTAAGAGTTGACAAGAAAGGTGCATTGCGCCATCCTGAATGGAGGTTACCTTGTAACCTCAATTCCCCTTTTATACCTCTCCATAGGATTCTTTGATGTGATGTGCTAAAGAACGGTCTGAGGTTTTCCCAGGGTAGAATTTTTGTGGGTTAGGACCCTTCAAACTTAAACATGTGATCTGGTGGATAAGTGTTGAATCCACGGTAATTATTCTCTCAAGCCATAGATATCCACCATGATAGCATGAAATAAGGAGTCTAACGCAAGTGTTAACCTCCAGGTGGCGGCCAAAATGCGGAATCTTCGTTAGGTTTAATATGGTTGAATGTGCCAACCCCTTGATCCATGGTTGTGGAAGGAGGCGAGGTTTCTTTCTGGTTTTCTTCGTTAAGTAACAGTGAGGAGCTAGCATGGCATAGCTCTTCTGGTCTCCTAAGTTGAAGTCATTGTGCTTCAATAGTCGGATCTGCCCTAACTGACTTCCTTCTATGTGAATTCCTTTCAGAATGTATGTAGTGAACACATAGTACTCGAAATCGTGAGCGATATTGTTGCGATTAACGGTGCCAGCTAGAAGGGGAATATACTCAGGTAGGATCGATGGGATATTCTTCATGTTAGTCATATCACTATGATTCTTTCTTCTTTATTCAGCTATGGGGTTGATGCGGGTGAAACAACGTCCAGTCGAAGGGGAATCATGTAGTCCCCTAGTCGATGACACTTGAATACCTTCAGATATCGGTCTGTCGGCCATGATTTTCCTAATAACTTCCTCGATAGACTTCTCAAGATCATTAGGTTCACACGGCATTATAGCCTTCAACAGACAGTGGATAGACAAACAGACATGAGGGGTCTACTTTCAGATAATGACAGACAGCTCAGTTCGACACTTGGACAATTCTTGACTTATCTCAGTCAGTCACGGGTAGAAAAAAGTGGTCCCAGTGCCACGATCGACGAGTTAAATAAGCGGGGTGGTCATGACAAATCTTCCAATGGACAGAAACTAGAGTTAAATGCTTCCATTAATGTAAATCTAGTCATTATGGCACAGTCTCAACATTCAAAAGCAGTCTATAAACCCATAAATGTGTTTCCTAACTGTTCTGGAGTGTCATTCTAACGATTAGGGTGCCTCCAACGGTTATATAACTTCGTTAGAGAGAAGTTCAAATCTGCACGGACATGTTGTTCCAGTGAGGTTCAAACCCTACAAACCTGCCTCCTGCGAGGTTCCGGTCTGTGAAGTCTTCCATTTGGTTTCCTTAACTTCTTGTGTATTTTCCAACTTATCCTTATTTTTATTGATCTTCCTTTCTTTCTTTCCTATTATCTAAGTCTCTTTAACTGTTTCTATAATCCTCTTTCCATTTTTATTCTTATATTCCCCTAACATAGTGGCTTTGCACTGTCGAAGTACCCTCAAAGGTTCTGAATTTAATATCCCTTTTCATAACACTTCCCGAGTGGGCACCTTTATAGTTGTCCCTCTTGCATTGTTACTTTGCTCTGTTCCTTCGACTTATCCTCTTGTTCTTCTCTTAATTGGTCTATTTTCCTAGCTATGAAATCCCTTAATTCTTTCTTTTTCTTTTTTGTAGGTTCTTCCTCTGCTTTCCTTTTGATCTGATCCATTCAAATCTAAGTCTTACCTAACAAAAGAGGGAAAGGGGCATTGTCCTCAACAAACCCATTGACTTCAAATTCTTCTTCAGACGATGTTCCATGAACAGTAATAAGTACAACAGTTTGATGCAGGAGCATCCGCAACATTCGAAATTCATCATATGAACCAGCGCGAGGAGGAAAAGAATTGTACAGCTGGACAAGCCAGCAAA
>SNQJ01S0012763.1:0-13221 GCA_010110895.2 Picea sitchensis | reverse complement strand
TTTCCCGATAGGGAAATCTCCGAAAGAGAGGAGTGTTGACCCGTTGACTATCGGGATTCGGGGTTTGGTTGTGCATGTGAATTGTGTTTGCGTGAACCGTGAACTCCCGAGTCGCGATATCCCGATTTCCGAAGAGGAAGTAGCTGAAGGAGCCTACTGTGGGTAGTGGACTCCCGAGGGAGTTGAAGAGTGTTGACTCTTCGGGCCCGTGAGAAACAGAAGGTTCTGGTGGAGCAGCTGGCTCGGTGAGGGGCGAGTTGCGTCACAGATACTCTTCCACATAAAGTTATCATCTTGCCCTTAAACAAGTCTATCCTTCCTAAATAAGGTACCACAGTAGGATTTCCCAAAACTTCCCAAGTTTTTTCTGTCATAATATTCACTTGTGTTTCTTCATCCAAGACTATACAGTCTATGTCGAAGTCTTGTATTCTTGTACTTATGCATTTTTTTTCTTTCGGGATTTCTGGTAAACTGACATCCTTATGAACATTCATTGTTTCTTCTAGCTATAATAACATAGTCTAACCTTCCTCTGACCTTTTCTCTTTATGACTTTCTAACATACCCTTAGTCTCTTGACTCTTTTCATAATTTTATTGTCTTATGTCCCTCCCTTCAACTTTAGCAATGATCCTTGGACAATCCTCAACCTCATGACCAACAACCTTACAACAAAGACAAATAGGGCATACCTCAGTGAATTCCTTAGCAATATGTCTCGGCCTTCTGCAATTATAACACAAAGTCAATCCTCTATTTCTCTTAAATGTTCCCCAATATTTTATGTACTATGCACTTCCCCTAGGATCATAGTGTTGGACCTGCAATCTGCAAAAAATCTTTCTAGGTTCCTACATCCACTTATTAGTCCAAAAACTCTTTATATGCATAGGAATAACATATCTTTCTTCATTTCCATTAAATTTACTCAAATCAACTCTTTATTTCAACTACACCCTAGCCTTCAGACTAGGACAGAATCTATTAAACATACTTAAATTCATGCTTTCAAAACAAAAAAATTTACTTATCTTTCTCTTACCAAAGCACAAAGCTTGCCTCTTTTAGAATCTTACCTCTTTTCTTCAGAACAACTTACTTTCTTGGAAAAAAGCTTCACAATTCAAGTAGAGTACTGTGAACTTCAGCAGTAGACCTATGCACAAAGATTTTTTTTTTATTTTCTTCAGTTCCTAGCAATCACAGTTTTAGGTCCCGGCAACGGAACCATTTGTTGGCACAAGGGCAGACCCAGGGTTCAATGTTTAACAGCACACCAACAAAACCTCAACTACTGGCCCTTTAGGCAACACCTGTGAAGTAGGTGAAGTCTCACCCGAGGTAGAGGCAGGGGGGGTTACAGTACGTAGGTGTCTATAACCAGGTTGGGACACGAATCTATGATAAGATCACTTCGCAGAGTATTATGTTAATGCTTAGGAAGTGAACATGCATTAGTTTATTAACCTCATTAACATCGCAGAGCATATTCAAATATAGATAAGCGCAGTAACAACAACTAATTATTCACCCTGAGCACTTAGCACTTAGCACTATGAGTTAATTCTAGCATTCATTTACCATTTAACATAACTAAAGTACTTAAGAAACAAAATATATATTCATTATACATCATAATCAAAGCACTAAGCAAATGCATAACAGAAATGACATTGCACAAATAAAACCATGAGACACTAGATATATGTGTTTCACCCCAGGGTGGGATACGTCCACAAACCACTTCATCTCTTTATTATTCACCAAAATATTACATCCAGACACTCATGTGCACTAATCCACAGAGTCGAACTTCACACAAGACAGGAGATCTGCGCACTAAGCATTAGATACTCCTTCTTAACCTTCCATAAATAGGTCAAAGGCATAGAGACAAATATCTTATCACGACACTTAGCACCTTCTACAAAATCACAGTCAATCATAAAGCCTCGACCACACACATCCCTTCTCACACAACACTACTTACTTCTACAATACATTCATCTTATTTATACTTTACAAAATATTATAATAATCCCTAAACATGGGGAAAACCCATGGGCTTACATCCCATAAACCCATTACAAAACCCTAGAGGACCCCTTACTGGGTCCACATAACCCTCAAAATAGGTGAGATCCATGATCTCAGCTTCGCTTGGGAGATCCTACTTCGACCAGCATGTCGAAGTCCAAAAGTGGGCCAAAACCTCCAAAATTGACCAAAGTTTCCCCAAACCTTAGTTGAGGAACAACAGGTCTCGCAATCAAAACCATGGTATATCTAAAGAGGTACATGCCAGTTGGTGGTGGATTGCAGGGGTTAGAGCGGTGTGCATCCAAACCACCCTTGGAAACTTCCACAATCACGTGCTTATATAAGGCCCAATCTGAGAGCAGCATGTGGCAACAAACTAGGCGTTAAGCCTCATCATGATCCCAAGGAGAAATCAGTTAATGAAGGAAGGACTAGTGGTTGAAAAATCGACTACACGGGAAGGGTCTGGCCGAGGAGACAAAAAATTGTCATCCAAAAGTACCACAGAGGGAAGTTTCTCCTACAAGCCCATATTAACCTGAGTTTCCTTCTGACGGAAGGAACAGGACAGAGAAGAAAATACAAACAGCATTGTAGAATCCTAGGATAGGAAGGCCAGCTCACACTCCTAGCACTGGTGGGCAGTTTTGATTATAAAGACATCAGAGGAATGATATGGAGGGGGGAGGGGGGCCAAGACCAGAAGAGGGTTTTGATAATGTTTATGACTGTATATTTCAGTTTGTAAGTCGGAGGGGAATGTGGCTATAAATTTTATGTTATTGAAGATTCATATGAGTTGTTTCATCAAATTTGTCTTCTATGTTTTTTGTTCTATTCTTCATCTTGTTTGAATGTATTGTTGATTTTAAGGATTAAAATTTTCCTTTGATTGATAGATTCTCGATGCAATAGAAGATTTGTTGTAATATTTCCTATTTATCATTGTTTATTGTTCATACACATCTAAATTCTCTTTGCAGAGAGGATCTCTTCTTAGCGAACGTTCATCTTTATGTTAATTCTCTTATTCTTCTCTTCATCATTATGCAAATCTTTTGTCTGATAGGGAGTTTAAATGCCTTCAATGAGCAGATTGTTTATACCTCCATATCCCAATGGTCCATCACTGATCTGCAGTGATATCTGTTGTCTTTTCCTTTCTTTAAATTCTTTCTAATCCCTGACTTCAAACCTAAAATTAAATCAATTTGTATGTTACCAAGATTACTCTCATTTGCAGTCTAGGGGTGACTCTTGGAGTGATAACATTAATGGCGCCATTGTTAGGGAATGAAGTGTGAAGTTATTTTCCTTGGGAGAATGACATATATCCAGCTCTTCATGTTAGACAAGAGAGAGACATGGAAATTGACTATAATTATCTACCTGGCGACTCCATAATCAATGACTACACTGGGGAGGATCCTATAGAGAAAAAGATGACCATACGAAAGGGGATGACCAGGTATCATCTTATGATCTTTCTCCATGAACTCTTGTTTTTCTTTATCATCTCATTTCTCTCTTTCCCTTTACATATCAAGAGGATTATCCTCTTCTTTGTCTATTCAAATGATCATAATCCTTCCTTTATATATCCATCCTTGGAAGAAGATGACTTTCCCTCTGCCTATGTTGTAGCTATTGATCTCATATCTTCACCTCATCCTATTCATAAGGATGAGCCTTGTATTGAAATCCCTCCTGAATTTGATCACCCTTGTAACCTTGAGGAGGTTGAAAATCATTCAAAGACTTCTCAAATCTCATCACCTTCTATTGTTACTGTTGAACCCTACCATCATCTTGTTAAACCTCATATCCATCCCACTAGTTTTCAAACTAGAATCAGAGACAAGATGTTTAAACCTGTAAGGCTACCATCTCACCTGCATCCTTATCTTCTTGATTTCCTTAAGTATCTTCCTTGGTTCTATGGAGAAGATCATGTTACATCTGAGAGGCATTTGGAGGCCTTTGAGAACTTTTTTGATCAATTTGAGATAGTTCATGATGATGTTACAATGATTTTGTTCTCCAAATATTTGTTTGGAGATGTTTTGTAGTTTAAAGGTTTGAAAGTTGATTCCATTGGTTCTTGGATCGAGCTACGCAATGAATTTTTAAAGTGTTGGGGTGAGAACAAGTCCCTTGATCAGTACTTGGCTTATTTTAATGCTTTGAGGAGAGGGGAAGAGGAAGCCTTGGTTGTATTCAACAGGAGGTTTTACAGTGTTTATCATAACATGCTAGTAGAAATCCGACCTTTCGAGACTGTTTCCATGGTATACTATGTTATGGCTCAGCTTTCAGAGCTTTTCCTTCTCTTGAGAGAAAGAAAATATTCATTCTTAAAATGATTATTTGAAGATGTTGAAGAAGTGAAGGAGAACATATGTGCTAGCAAGAAGATTCAAGATTGATTATATTTTGAAAATATGCATGCACATTATGAACAGTAAGAGGATTGTTAGTGTATTTCAAATTTTCTTCAAAAAGATAGTGAGTATGAATCAGATCTGGAACAGCAGCAAGGTTGTAAGTATGTATTACATTTGGAGCCAAATTCTTCAGTATGTTTAGATTTTCCTATAGACATGGATGCATGTCATGTTTATGATCAGTTTCTGAAATATTTTGAGCATGAGGTAGTAGATGATTGTATAGATAATCATATGTTCCTAGTTGAATATTATTAGTATGATTTAAATTATGTTGTAAAATTATCTCGTGATCATTATTTTAAAGAAGAAGTTATCTCTCCTGATGACCAAGATCTGCTTATGAAAGAGAAAGAAGGTTATAATTTTTCAAGAAAAGAGGCATTCATGGATGAGCATTTTTTTCCTCGGGATTGGCATGTTTCTAATCTTGGTTTCAAAGATTCATTTGCAGCCTTGTTGGAGTCAAGTTTTTTAGATTTCCTGAAAATTTCAGATTTCATTTCACTAGAATTCACAAGTGAGTATGGTTTTCTAAAGGATTCTCTATCATTGTTAGTATATATATTTTTTTATCTATTGATCAGTGATAGAGACAAGATCATCTCAGTCTTGAAATTACTTGAATGGCTATTGTGGAAATCTTATTTTACTTGAACAAATTGCGTATTTGGTTAGAGGTAGGGTAGTGTAGGAAATAAGCTCTCTTCCTGAGCATTTTCTTTCCTTCAATTTTGTAGCAGGTAATAAGCTCGCTTCCTGAGCCTTGCTTTCCTTAGTTTATAGTGGGTCTTTCAGTTTTCTTGAATAAGTCGAAGTTGTTGACAGTGTTTAGAGGTTGGTTACATAGTTGACTCCATAGCCCAACAAATAAGGTGACTAGACTGATCAGTTTCTTGGAAGCCTCACAGGGAGGCCCCCATCCCAGTTGGAGCCTGATGTTAGCACAAACATCTATAGCGACAAAAGTAACTCAAAAGCATTGTGAACCCTAGTTATGGAAAGTGGCGCTACCAAATTTTTTGTTTGAAGCAGGTCGACCAAGTCCTTTGTTTGTACAAGAAACATCCAAATGCAGCATTCAGAGCAGTCCATTTCGGGCTTGAAATACAAGAAATCAAGAAGGTTCAATTTTCAACAGTGGAGATCTCATGTATCATTCAGATTAGCGGCTCTCATGCATTCAGAGCTTCAAATTCATGCAAGGATTAATGACCAAACAGAAGCCTTGAAGTTCTGAAGTCCCAAAGTAATGAGAGACTGCCATGTTAACTAGGAGAAATTCACTACGAGAGAGATTCATGTCCCGCGTTCAAAATCTCTCAAAGCCCAAAGTGTTGAAGTAACGAGAGACTGCCATGTCAACCAGGAGAAAGTTACATCGAAATATTACCATGCTCTACATCTCGAACTCCCGAATTCCCGAATCCTGAAGTGTCAAAGTGACTAGAGACTGTCACATCAATCGGGAGAAAGTCACTTCGGGAGATATTCATGCCCCACATTCAAAATCTCCTAAAGCCCAAATTCCCAAAGTAACAAGAGATTGTTTCATCAACCAGGAGAAATTCACTTTGGGAGATATTCATGCTCGCGTTCAAAATCTCCCGAAGTGACGAAGTTCCGAAGCATCGAAGTAATGAGAGGCTGCCATGTCAACTGGGAGAAAGTTACTTCAGGAGATTTCCATCCAAACATCCTGAAGTCCCAAAGAGTCAAAGTCCCGAAGTGACGTCAGGTTGACACGTTGCTTCAGGCCCTACCACTCCATGGGTGTTTTTCAATTCAACACATGGCACTCATCCATCAATATGTGTGACAACACAATGACGTCATGACACCACGTCAAATTCGGGAGATCATCCTCCGGGAAATATTCTTTCTCAGCATTCAAAGCTCCCAAACGCCAAAATTGGGTCCATCTCTAAACATGGTTAAAAGGATTATGGTGTTGGCAAATGGATAAATTTTAGAGGGGCCACTAAACTAGAAGGGTTACCCAAATCGAAGATTGCAACAGATTGACGGCCACACTTCATTGCGGGGATGGAACATGCTCTAATGATAAAATTCTAGAGTGGTCCCACAATCGAAACCATGGTATAGTGGAAGAGGTATGTGGAAGTTGGTGGTGAATTGAGAGGGTCAAAGTGGTGTGGACCCAAAATTCCCTTGAAAACTTTCGCAATCACGTGTTGATGTAGGTTCCATCTGAGAGCAACACGCAGAAAAAAAAAAATAGGGTGTTCCCAGATCATGGGCTGCGACAAGATCGATGGCCACACTTCATTGCAAGAACAGAAAGTACTCGAATGCTAAAATATTAGAGAGGTCCCACAATCGAAACCATGGTATAGATAAATAGGTACATGGAAGTTGGTGGTGAATTGCGGGGGTCAAAGCGGTGTGGATCCAAACCTCCCTTGGAAACTTCTGCAATCACGTGCTTATATAGGGCCCAATCCAAGAGCAGCGTGTGGCAACAAACTAGGCGTTAAGCCTCATCCTTATCCCAAGTAGAAATCAGTTAATGAAAGAAGGAATATTGGTTGAACAGTCGACTACCCCCTTAAATGGAAGCATGGAGGGTATGGCCGAGGAGACAGAAAACTATCAGCCCAAAGTACCATAGAGGGCAGTTTCTCCCTCAATCCCATACTGACCTGATTTTTCTTCTAACAGAAGGAACAGGACAGACAAAAGAAGACACACAGCACTGGATAATCCTAGGATAGGAAGGCCAACTCGCACTCCTAGCAGTGGTGGACGGTTTTGATTAAAAAGGCATCAGAGGAATGATATGGAGGGGGGAGGGGAGCCAAGACCAGAAGAGGATTTTGAGAATGTTTATGACTGTATATTTTAGTTTGTAATCCGAAGGAGCATGTGGTTGTAAATTGTATATTATTGAATATTCATATGATTTGTTTCATCATATATGTATTCTATGTTCTCTGTTCTATTCTTCATCTTGTTTGAATGTATTGTTGATTTTAAGGATTAAAATTTACCTTTGATTGATAGATTCTTGATGCAGTAGAAGATCTGTTGTAAGCTTTCCTATTTATCATTGTTTATTGTTCAAACACATCTAAATTATCTTTGCAAAGAGGCTATCTCCTTAGTGAACATTCGTCTTTATGTTAATTCTCTTATTCTTCTCTTCATAATTATGCAAATCTTTTGTCTGATAGGGAGCTTAAATGCCTTCAATGAGAAGATTGTTTATGAATCCATACCCTAATGGTCCATCACTGATCTATAGTGATATATGTTGTATTTTCCTTTCTTTAAAGTCTTACTAATCCCTGACTTCAAACCTAAAATTAAATCAATTTGTATGTTACCAAGCTTACTCCCATTTGCAGTATGGGGGTGACTCTTGGAGTGATAACAATATCCATCTATCCCCATGAATTTGTGCACCTCATAAGCATTTTTTGACACTATCCAATCCATTATGGCCTTCACCTTTTCTGGGTCCATCGAAATTCCTTCTTCTGAAATAATATTACCAAGATAGTGAATCAGTTTCTGAAAGAAAGAGAATTTTGACAACTTTCCATAAAACTTTTTTTCTCTTAATCATGAAAACATTAAATGAAATTTCTCCTCATGGTCTCTTTCATTCTTGGAATAGATCATAATATCATCTAGAAATATATGCACAAAGAAGTTTAAGTACTTTTGGAATACACTATTCATGAGGCTCATGAACACAACTCTTGCATTGATTAAACCAAATGGCACCACTATGAAGTCATAGTGACAAAACCAAGTTTGAAAGGAGGTGTTAGGAATGCAACCTTCCATAATCCTTAGATGGTGATATCCTTATCTCAAATTATTTTTTTCAAAAACTGCTACTCATTTAATCTTATCAAATAGATCATCTATATGAGGTATCGAGTACCTCTTATTCACTATGGATCAATTCAAATCCCTATAATTTATGCACAATCACAAGGAAATATCCTTCTTCTCGAAATATATTACCGGTTCACCCCAAGGAGTATCATTGGGCCAAATAAGTCCCAATTACAGGGGTTCCTTCAATTTCATCTTCAACTCACAAAGTTCTAGAGATTTCATCTTCTAGAGTTTCTTAGAAATTGGCTCTATGATAGGTTTTATATTGATCCTGAAATAAATTGTTGGATTATTGAGAGGGGGGGTGAATAAGTAATAGAGCAATTTAATCCCTTTTAACCATATAATCCAAGTGTTATATCAATGATGCATTATTATCCAATAACTGCAGAGTAAATAAGTAATGAACAAATGAACAATCATACACATACACAGTACACCAATGTTTTATGTGGAAACCCAAATCAGGAGAAAACCACATAATGTTTTTTCTTATATGTATTGAAGAATTACATTCATTGGAAGTACCAACTTCCTTTGTTTTCCAGTTGCAACTGGAAGGAGGCTCCAACCCCCTATTTTCTTAGGCTACAACCTAAGGGAAGCTTCAACTCCCCAATTCTCTGGCTACAACCAGAAGGAGGCTACAACCCCCTATGTTATCCAGCTACAACCGGAAGGTGGCTACAACCACCTGTCCTTGCCCCGTCCTGCCACCCTGAAGTAGAAGTAGAATGATGGAACCACTGTCACACTATCACTATGAGATATACCACTATAAACGTGTACCAATAAATCTGAACCATGCATCAACCATGCATCAACCTGTACCTCAACCTGTAATCAACCTGTACCATAAACAAGTGCATCAACCATGCACCAACATGTAATCAACCTATACCATAAACAAGTGAATCAACCATGCACCAACTTGTAATCAACCTGTACCATAAACAAGTGCATCCAACCATGTACCAACCTGTACCATAAACAAGTGCATCCAACCATGTACCAATCATGTGTCAACTACTCATAAACTACGACTCATCAATATGTACCAACATCATCACCTATACACCTCATGTATGTGCCAACTCATCAACTACTTGTCCCAAGCATGTACTCCAGCATTGTACCCTGTCAAAATCCCTCATCAGTTCCATCATCCAAATATGATTTATAAAACTGTAATAGACCTAGTGTATATAAAAAAATTCCTTCAAACCTTCCTTAACTTTAAAAACATTAGACTATCATTTTCATCAAAACTTTTCTTTAGTCTCACGTACCTAGTTTGGATTATTAAACAACACTAACTTGAAGTGCACTCATAACTTTGAACATGTAATGTATAAAGCTTTGAAACTGATACACAATGTTATTCAATGTGTTTTATGCGATTCCTCTAAGTGTCACTACTTGGAACCTCTCATAAAGGTTTATGGCAAACATGGCATACCTTGCTGAAATCTATCTTATTCTAGAGTGACAGCAGAAGTGATGCCCACAAAATATTTGATGAAATGATGAAAATATTACAAAGATACTAAAATATTGTACCCTAAACAACACATTTTGGTCTCAGATTTGGATCTGTTATGAAGAAGTTATGGCGTTTTACCCAAAACACTTGATTTTTGACTAGTTTCAGGAATAACAACAAACCCTATTTTCCCGCGGTGTAACAAAATACAATGACGACCCACAGGATCGTTTTTAACCACAGATGCTTGGATATTTTTTATCACTTTCATAGAAATTTTGGGATTTGAATCATTATATAAAAAATGTTATAGCGAAAATGGTGAGATGACACGTAAATAACATACCTTAGAAGCACCATCGGAATTTATCCTTCCCGCTTGCGTTTTATTCTTTTCTTCATATTCCTTCTGAAATTTGCCTCAGATATCGTTTGGTTACCTCAGAAACCTATATATATTCAATATTCTCAAGTGTGGTTGATTCAAATGAGAGGGCCTTACCTCTTATTTATACTCTCCAATTAGCTTCCTTAAAAGGCTTGTCTTCTAGGTCCACTTGGCCCACTTTCCTTATTTTGGGGTTGGGTCCACTTCTAATTTCTCCATTAAATTTATTATTGAAATAATTTATTTTGTATTCACTTTGAATTATAATACACTCATCACTTCACTTTATTATTTACCTTTTAAAATCTCTTAAAATACTTTGATTACTTTGACCTTTTGGGGCTTCTAGATGACATATGAGGTCCTCCAACTTCATAAGAATACGTAACTCTAACCATGAGGGTTATGTGACGTTCTACCACCAGAAGTGGCATGACATGTACTATCCATATAGAGATATTATTATCTAAAAATGTCATCATAACTCATGCTGTTACCCATCAAACAAACTTGGGTCCATTACCCAAACCTGGGATCTCAACTTCTCATGGACCACTTAACTCTCTAACCGTGAGGTGTGATGTTCACATACCACCGGAAATGACGGCAAGAACTATCCATCTAGGATAATATTTTCCTGGCAAATTCTTTCGTATCACTATTCCACAATTAAGCATGGAACATATTACTCCACAAAGCGTCTTTTCGTGAGGGCTTTCACCATAGGGGGGACCACTTTGGGTTAATCCATGTTACTTCTTATCAACCATGAAAATAATGAGTCATATTTACATCAAACAATATTGTGTCCATTACCCAAACCTTTGTGCTATGGGGCTTTCTTCAAGGGTTGACATCAATGACAACCAACCTTAATCAATAATCTTGGCATTGATGGAAACACTCATGCAATATTGAAATCATGTCACTCATTGCTCCCCCTAGGACATGCCTTTGTCCTCTACATCTGATAAATCTTCTCCCATAACCATGCCTCTATCCTCTACATGTGTAAATCTTCCCCACGGAACCATGCCTCTCTATCCTCTGCATCTGATAAAAAATCTCCCCCTCTGTCATCAATGTTAAAGGTATCTTTCCATCCAGGTTGCTCCCCGACCAGACCTGTCTTCTTATGGTAATTCCTGGTGTACATCTAAGACATATAAGAATGGCATTCAAAAGCATTCATTTTGGGTGAAATGGCATCTGATCTTTTTTTTGCTACATACTCAACTCTGATGTTTTTTTCTGCAACCTATTCCCGTAGAAGTGATACTTGATTGGAATGTGTTTCGTCTTGGAGTGCATCTGGTTTTGAGATATTGATGGCACTTGTATTATCACAATATATTGGAATGGGCTCATCATGCACTCAACCTGTATATATGTCAAAGAGTTGTTTCATCCAAAGGGCCTGTGTACAACATGTTGTTGCTAATGTCTCTGCCTCGGCTGTAGATGGAGATACCGATGATTTTTCTTGTATCCGAGTGAAACCTTACCTAAATGGGAGACGATGCTCCACTGGTGCTTTGTCGATTGTCGTACAACCTTCTTAATCTACATCTGTGTAGGCAATGAGGATGATGGATCTTTTCCTTTTGATTACCATAATCCAAACTCTTATGTTCCTTTGATATATCTAAAGATCCTCTTTACTGCTAATACATGTGATTCCTTTGGGTGCTGCTTGAAATTGTGCCACCCTGTCAACCTACATTACATCTGGTCTGGATGTTTGTGTCACATATAGTAGGCTACAATCATTGACCTATATTGCCTCTAATAATGTAGACTTTGAATCATCATCTTGCTCAACTTACCTTTGGTTTGCATGGGATTATAACTGGTTTGATATTGTTCCGAACCTCTTTGCCCATTTTGATATACTTGGTTTGAAATAAAAATTCCTTGGTTGTTTTGACGTATCCTGAAGTCCAAAGGAAGGATAATAGTTCTCCAGTAACATTTCAAATTCATTCTGCATGTCTTTTGCAAATCCAAGTAATGACATTTCAAATTCATTTTGCATATCTTTTGCAAATTTCTGGCTTAACCTGTCATCATCACTACCAAAAATAATATCATCAACATAAACTTCAAGTAATAAAATATTACCTTGACTTACCTTGATGTAGAGGTTGTTTTATGCACTTCATTTTCTGAACCCTGCCTGCTACAGATACTTATCTAGTCTAGAGTACCATGCTCTAGGAGCCTGTTTTAGACCATACAGGGCCTTTTTTAATTTACACACATAATTTGTGTTCTCTAACAACTGAAATCCTTCTGGTTGTTCAATGCAGACTTCTTCTTCAAGTTCCCCATTCAGAAAAGATGATTTTATGTCCATATGATATACTTTAACATTTTTGGAGCATGCATAGACTAAAAGCAAACAGATTGCTTCCATTTTGGCAACTGGGAAAAATGTCTCTTCAAAGTCGATTCCTTCAATCTGTGCATATCCTTTACATACCAATCTAACTTTGTTCCTTGTAACCTATCCATCTTCATTCAATTTATTTCCTGAAAGCCCATTTTGTGTCGATCACATTCTTATTCTTTGGTCTTGGAACCAATTCCCAAGTGTCATTTTTCTCTATTTGATCCAATTCTTCATCCACGGACTTATTCCAAAATTCATCCTTGCTGGCTTCTTCAAAACCGTTTGGTTCAATTGTAGATAAGAGTGCTAGGTGTATTTGTTCTAGTGAACGAATTCTTCTTCTAGTCTCAACTCCTGCATCTTTGTTCCTGATAATTTGATCTGAAGGATGATTCTTCTGTACTCATTTACTGGGTGTCTTTGGAGATACTTGTTGGACTTGCTCTTCTGCTTCTATCAGATTATCTTCATCTTCATCTTCCTCTTCTACTTCTTTTTCATCTTCTTCTTCAAAAAGTTGTTCCATTGATTTGTTTTCTTCTTCCTTTGATTCTGGTCTGCCTGTTTCATCAATTGTTACATTGATGCTTTCCACAAATTT
>SNQJ01S0012762.1:103400-123517 GCA_010110895.2 Picea sitchensis | reverse complement strand
TCCATTCTACTCTCCAAATATGGCCCTGTCCATGTATAGGTACAAGCCCGAATTCGAGCCTATACCTATACATGGACAGGGCCAAATTTCAAGGGAATGTGTTCTATTACTATTAGTTTATAAGCAACATGTATAAGGTGTGATATGTAAAATATCAAGCATGTACTGTCTATGTACACTAGGTTCACTATTAACTATGTATTGTCTATGTAAGAGTGATTTTGAAAATGTATCATAAAAAATAGAAGTAGTCAGATAATAAAAACTTAATATTTAAAAATACACTATTAAGGAAAACATAACAATGGTATTACATATTCACTACTTTCGAATTCCAAATGTATTTACATAATTTTGTAAACATTGTACTATTTTCTAAATCCCAATGTATCACCTTTCTTTCATAATTTTGTCAACGTTTATGGTAAATTGACAGGGCCATATTCGGCCCTGTCCATGTACAAGTCCAGGCCCGAATTTGGGCATGTACCTGTACATGGACAGGGCCATATTCGGCATTGTCCATGTACAGGTACATGCCCGAATTTGGGCCTGTACCTGTACAGGGACAGGGCCGAATATGGCCCTCTTAACAATCTTAAAAAACGTATTTAATTCATAAACTATATTTAATTCCTAAAAAATCTAAAAATCTAAACTATAATTCTATTATAAATTTTAATGTTATTTTAATAAATCGATCTAATCTAACCATACCTTAATGACGCTCGCTGCTCCAACTTCCACAACAATGATGCTCCAACATCCATCGTCCGTCTACCCGCAGCAAACGCCAAGCAGTACAACTTCAAACAACACAACATCAAACACTCTCTGAACATCACAACATCAAACACTCTCCGAATAGCACAACAACAAACACCCTCCAAACAACACAGTAGAAAACATCCTTCGAACAACACAACAACAAACACCCTCCGAACAACACATCATCAAACACCCTCCCAACAACATAGCAACAAACAATTTCCGAACTCACAAAAACTATGACAGGTGTGATGTGCGGGTAATTTATAAACAGTTGTTCAGCTAAAAAAAAATTTCGTCCGAAAGATGGTTCGACCGAAACATTATTTCGACTAGAATATCTTTCGACCGAAAATATGTTACCGGATCAAAAAATATCCATTGGCTAAAATTGGACATGAAAATCAAGGGCATCGTCAGGGTGTCGTTCGATTTGACGTTCAAAGGTTCGGCCAAAAAATACTACTTTCGGTCGAAAAAAAAAACAAGTTCAGCCGAAAAAATGATTTTCAGAATGTTGGAGACCCGATTGTCACGAAAGTGTAACCCACCTTCATGATTCCACCCATGCATATGTTAGAACTATTGAATTATTAATTGCTCAACACGTTAATTTATTTCCATAAGCTATAAGATTCATTCTCTTCAATGCTTTATATGCTTATTGTGTCTTTCTTATAAATTTTCCACTTCACTCACCCCTAAATATAAATTGTTTGAAACGCTCATGGACATATCCCTCTTTTTGCTCAGATTTTTTAATATTTGAGTTGAGATTGTTTCTAGGCTGAGAGTTCTCATAAAGAGAGAGAGAGAAAATATTACTAAATATTGCATAATTTTATTTGTTGCAAACATACCTTTAAGACTCACCCTGAGTCTTATCCCCTGGGGTGCCTCGACATCGTTATAATGACATCCTAGAACATGTCGAGTGATAAAAACCAAAATTGAACCGTTGTTGGGAAATGTAATTTGAAGACATCTTTCCCCGGGATACGACATTGTAAGGTATGATCCTTGACGGTGAAAATGACTCAGACATATGGTTATTAATGTTTCACGTAGTGACTTCACAAAAGGAAAATATAACATTCATTATAAAACACCAAAAGCAACCGTGATCTTGAGCAGGTTTCATTATACTCAAATCCAAAAAAGATCGTGACTTGGAGGAACATTAGAGAACGCCATATATCCTCTTCTTTAGGTAACCCTAATTTAGAACCATCTTCTTCTTTTTTTCAAAGAAGCATTGAATATTTATATCTAATTGATATTCATGTAGATGTTCATTCTACTTCAAGGTTTTCCCCATAACCTTTGATAGATTTGCATAATTCACCCCTATAATTTTGTTAAGAAGTGAGTTCTTCCTTGAGACCCTTCTTGAAATATCATGTAGCTCCTCTGTTCTTTGAGGCTAATAAGTTCATCTTGCAAAACCTTATGGATGGCCTAGGTGGAGGAAGGGTAGGGGGAAATAAGCCTACCCTCCACCTTTAAACCCTTGGGTCACTGCTAGATATGGCCCATTGAATTTACTACAACATGTTCGTGATCTCCCTAAGAATTACTTGAAGCTTTCACCTAATTATGATGGAGAAAAAACCCATTCGTTGAGGAACATATAGTTTCCTTACAATACTTTGAAAATAACTTTTTTTTGGAGCATGGAGATCTCTTCACGAGGATTTTTGTCCAAAATTTAGAGGTAGATGTTATAAAATAGTTTCGGGAGTTATTTGTTGCTTCAGTTGATAGTTGTGAGGCCCTAGAATATGATTTTATGAGAGAGTGGGGTAAACAAGGTACATTCTATACTAGATAAATAAATTTGGATCCTTTAAGAAGAGAGATAATGAGACTGTGGCTGATTTCAATAGAATATTTAATAAGCTCTATAAAAATATCCCTAGAGATATAAATACTTCACAACTAGTAGCCAAAGTCACATACGATGGTGCATTTGATGTTGACATTTCCATGGTATTGAGGGAGAGAAGATCTCCCACTCTATTTATAATGTAGGATGATGCAATAAACACCAAAGGGAACATGATTGCACTAGGTAAAATGAAGCTAAAACATGATCAAGTAGAAAAGAGAAAGATTAGAGAATATTGTGGTACCTCTGATCGAGATAAATATTCCCAAGAAGATAGGATGGATGAAATGTCCAGACTAATCACGAACTTCACAAATAAGATGTCAATATTTGAGATGGAAAGTAGCAGTTCAAGGAAAGTTCCTCAAGAAAGGGGAATGATAAATCCCAATCAGTTCAAACAACCTTTTAAGCCTCAACTTATGAGGAGGGAAAGAGGAAATGAATAACAATCCATCCAACCCTCTATAAAAACCAATAATGAAAATAACTTGGTTGAGGAAGTTATGGATGAGGAATATGTTGAATATATAGAAGACATGCACCTTCTCCAATATGAGAATAATTCCATGCATCTAACTCAAACTGATTATGAATATTCTCTAAATCCTAGGACGCAGAGCCCTAAAATTCAATCAAACCAAGAATATTTGTCCTTTGTCCAATACAGAATGTTTTTTAATGCATTACACGTTGAAATGCACAAGAAATATGATCTGAGGCCTAGGAAGAAAGAATTTATCCAAGAAAGTCAAATTCATCCCAATAAGACCAACTCAATCCATCTCAAGGATACAACCAAAGAAGTTGTTGACATTCATAAGGTCAATGAGGTTTTGGAACCTTCAAAAAGAGAAAAAGAAATTGAATAATTTGAGAAATTAGTTCCACCTTTCAACATTTAAAAAATAATTATCTAGAATTAAAATTCATGTATCATTGGTGGAATTGGCTAAGAATCCTTCATATCAAAATAAATTGAGAAATCTATATGGGGGAAGGGATCAATAAACCCTCTTGATTCCTTAGATGTACAAGATGAGTTTCCCACCACAGTTTTTGGTCGTCATATAGATGACAAAGAACAATCTATTGCACCTACGTATGTAACAATGACTATTCATGAAAAAATGCTACAAAATTGTCTTCTTGATTTTGGAAAATCACATAATATCATTTCCAAAGTAGTCATGGAAAAGTTGGGATTTGAGATAACCATGCCATATCATGACCTTTATTCTTTTGATTCTTGTCACTTTGGCTCAACTTCATGTCAAGAGCATCATGATGGATGTGGTAATGGAAGTTGTTCCCACTAATTATGGCATGCCACTGTCAAGAACATGGGCACAGAAGTTGGGAGGTACTATGCATATGGGCGTGACTTATGCCATTGTACTAGTATTTGGAGGTGAAAAAAAAAGGTTGTATAGAGAAACCAAATTTGCTTATGTGGTTAATGACCAAAACAACCTTGTAAAGCATCCCATTTATGTTGTTCATGAATACCTTGATTGTTGCACTCTTTAAGTAAATGAAGAATACAAGGAACCCCTAACACATGTAGACCCTCTGGTAATCCATGTTAAATAAGTAGATGGTATGTGGAAATTGTCTTTTGATGGGACATATCCAAAATAAGGTGTGGGAGCTAGTGTAGTACTCCTTTTACCCGACAAGAAAGGATTACATCTATCCTATAAACTAGAGTTTGAGGCCACCAATAATGTTTTTGAATATGACACCTTGATTATAGGCTTGGGTGCAACAAGAAATGAAAATTACCAAGGTGGTGGCATTATGAGATTCAAAAATAGTGGTGCAACAAATTGATGGTTTCTATCAAACCAAACATTCTGGGATGAGGGCATATGTGAATCAGGTATGGGACTCGATTGACAATTTTTATCAGTCCTTCAATTTTTTTTTATATTAAGATAATTTAACTAGCATGTTGATTCCTTAGTAGTGGCATCCATCACCTTTAAAACACCAAGTACTCCCAAAGTGAAATATTAAATTGAGAAGAGGTATAAACCATCCATCCATGATAACATCAAATACTGACAAGTTCTTGAAGATGACTAAGAAATCAAGAAGTTCATGGAGGTGATATATGAATTTGAAAATACCTATAATGATTCAGATGATAAAAAAGAGTCTAAACAAATGATTGAAGGAGAAATTGAAGCCACTTCTGAATTCAGTGATTGCATGGTTGAACATAAGGTCCTTTATCTCAAGAATAAATTTTTTCCCAAAGGACTGGCACCCCTGGAGTAGTTATTAGATATGAATGTTGTACCTGCAAAGCCAACAATCCTTCCCAAATATGACAACATTGAAGACCGTAATATAGGCACTGAAGAAGAAACTAAATACATGAAGTTGTCCAAAGACATCCTTGTTGTGTGTAAAACATAATACATGGAGTTGTCCAAAGAAGACATGGATGCTTTTTCCTAGAAATATGAGGACTTGAAAACTTATGATACCGACATCATACAACATAGAGTACCCCTCAAGCCTGGTATTAATCCTTTCAAGAAGAAACTAATGCAAGTTAATCCTCTTTTACTGCCTACCATTGAGAAGGAAGTAAGAAAGTGTGGATGGGAAAAAATGACCATGTTCAACATTATAGGGGGATCACCTAGTCAGGGTCCCAATTAGACCCTTATCCATTTGGGATGGTGATTCTAACTGGTTCAATGAGTCTCTAGTTACCCTTTTCCTAATACTAGCCTAAGATCAACCTAAGATAAGTTAATCTATATGTACAGAGATATATACACATGGACTTCCATTTGTTGATGTATATTATCACTTGCTTTGATCAAGAAACATAAGAGAAGGAACAACCTTCTAAATATTTTTGTTAACTGGTGATATTCCTGATTACCATCAACAATAAAATATATATTGGATTTACCCTCTCACTGCTAGCTTGCAAGAAAGCAACCCTTCGGTTGACATACGGACTTAGCCATGCCACGTTGCAAAAGGAGACTTGATGCAAATGCAATTCTAATCTAGGATGCAAGAAACAAAGAGAAATATAATCTATCCTATCTCAATTGAAAGAGAAATAGTCCAACCTTCAATTGAGAGAAAAATAATGAAATTTGTAATTAAAATTAGAATAAAATGAATTTAAACAGTGAGGAAAATATTTTCAAGATCTTATACTTGTTTAAAAAAATATGCACAACCACCTATTTAATAAACAATTATTAAATATTTTATGTACATACATCTAAATCCAAAAAAAGATTACATTTAAGATGATAAATTTCATTAAACTACTAGAACAATCCAAAAAGAATAACAAGAAGAAATCCAAACTCATATAACATCGAACAATCCAAAAAGAATAATAAGAAAAAAGCCAAAAATGTACACAAGATTTCCTAAATGCAATATTCAGCTCTAAATTAATATTTTATCAACTCTACAAGTTATCTTGACATTGTTTTGAATAAGTATGAACTATTTATGTTCAAATAAAAGTGTTGGAGCAAAATAAATCACTCTTAAAATAAAGATAATTAACAAACTAAACATAATTCTTTATTAATGAACATGTTGAATAACCATATTGGAACATAAGACATAAATAAAAAAACTCTTCTTTTCTTTATACATAAAATAGTCAAAACCCTGAATATGGAGTATATTACAACAATGTCATTCCTCCTCCAGAATTCCAACCTCCAGTTACAGCTATCTGGAACCCCTTATACAAATCTTTTTATCTCTTTTAAAATAAAAGAGTTCCTCCCGAATCTCTAATAATTATCGATAATTGAAGAGTTTTATCTCTTTTACAATAAAAGAGTTCCTCCCCAATCTCTAATAATTGTGCATAATTGAAGATGGAATATCTCCCATAAATCTGGGATATTATTTAAAAGTTTTGGTTCCCCTCTATAATCCAAACACTAAAAAATAATACAAAGTTTTTCTTTCTAAAATAGTCTCTAGTTCTTTTTAACAAAACTAAGTAATATTCTCCCCTATCTTGTTCTCGAGATTGATGGAGATTCTCAATCAAAAATTATAGGTCCACGTCATCTCACTGCACACCTGTCATAATAAATAAAAAACAAATTAAATTGAAACTTAAAATAAAAATAGAGAGAGGTACAGATTTTCAAATTTTGTAGCTGATTTTCAGTAAAAAAATCAGGGCAGCTACAGATTTTTTTTGTTTTGTAACTGTTTTTTCTAAAATAAAATAAATAAAAGTAATCAATTTAATCCTTTAAAAAAAGAAAATGCTAAATTTAATAATCTGAATATTTAATATAAAATTTTGAGAATCCAAGGAAATAAAATGGATGGCTTCTCAAAAGTGTATGGTTCTAATAGATTTTCGTTTGAGCACACTGTTATAATACTTCTTTTCTAAAGAATGATGTTTTTAGATTTAAAACACTTTGGGATTTTTCAATATCATGGGTTTTGCAATATTATTCACCGGTTGTTTATTTAAATCTGGGCCTGATTTATTTCTAATTAATCTTGGACAATTTTCTTCCTTATTATTCTTGAAGTCTTCTGGACAGGATTTCTAAATTTTCGTGACAGTTAGAAAGAGGAGAAATGGATATATTCTATCCAGAAGACTCGAAAATTATTTTTCAATCCTTATCCATGATCATGGGCTTAAGATTTGAGTTCAGAAATTTGTACACTAATTTATGGGTTTCAAAATTTTTATTTCTAAGCGTAAAAACTTCCCATGATCCCTTTCTTTCAACTAAATGAAATTTTGGTCAGAATTATAAATGAAGTCAGGGAGAAGAAATAAAAATTGCGGCCATTTGACCTCTTCAAATTTTAGATTCACTAAATTCGAATCTCGAAATGAAAAAAAAACAAAAAAAACAACCGTTTTCATAAAAGATCGCATTTCCTACACAGAATAAAGCCAACTCAACTGAAAAACAGAGCCAAAATGTCAGATTCGGGATTCGTTCTTCATTCAATAACAAAGATAAATATGTTGACAGAGAGAAAATAAAAACTTACCTCTGAAATTCGATATACCCAAATCGTTGATCATTTAAAATTTAGAGCAAAGACTTTGACTACCTGTGCTTCGTGGCGATGGAATGACATTTTCCAAAAGAATGGAATGACAGTCTTCGTTGGCTTGAACAAATTCAAACCCAGGAGGTTTACATATTGATATCAAACCCATGACCAAATACCCAATATATGATTCATAAATATTTCACTTATCTTTTTATGAATGCCACCAAATGTAGGCAGACCTTCCACTAACCTCCCATCTTTAGACCACACTGCTCCAAGCTATCAACAGTGGCTCACCCCTGAGCTAGAACTAAACTCCACCCAGGGTAAAAGAGAATCCTAGGCTAGGCTAAGGTTACAAGGTCTCCAGGAAGGATTATGTCCCCAGGAGTCCACTCACGTCCACAACTTATAGTCCCTCATGCCCCACATTCTTGTCCCACCACAGGGAGTGTGCCCCTTCTCTGCTCGACAGTCCTTCGGCTGTTCCATTCCCCTTCCAGGGCTTGGGCTTCAACAACAGGCTAGACAGGAAGTCCTAGAGCACTACAACTGCCATGGGGCTCCCTCTGTGAAAATCACTTCCCCAACAACCTCTCTTCTAGGAGAGAGTTGGTNACAAGGTCTCCAGGAAGGATTATGTCCCCAGGAGTCCACTCACGTCCACAACTTATAGTCCCTCATGCCCCACATTCTTGTCCCACCACAGGGAGTGTGCCCCTTCTCTGCTCGACAGTCCTTCGGCTGTTCCATTCCCCTTCTAGGGCTTGGGCTTCAACAACAGGCTAGACAGGAAGTCCTAGAGCACTACAACTGCCATGGGGCTCCCTCTGTGAAAATCACTTCCCCAACAACCTCTCTCTTCTAGGAGAGAGTTGGTCACAGGCCTGACAACCTGCTTCTTCAATCCAACTCCTAGGGCAATCTAGTCAAGGTAATCACAACAGAAAAATTGGGTATGGCTCTGGTAACGACAACAAGCCACACCAATCCAGAGAAAAACAACGTGGGAAACAATAGCAAATGGCTAGGGCGCGATATGGCTTAGACACTATGCAGTCATGTTGTGCTTCACAGGATTAAAACGAGTTAGCTTCACGAGGTTAACAGTTTTCAGAGCTTGCAGAATAGAACAATGGAGGAAGTGGTTGGTTGCATGGATGCTCAGTGTCTAAGTGCGTGAGTGCGTGAGTGTGTGGGAAGCATGAAAGACTTAGAGCGAACCCCCACAACAATTGGTTTCCCCACATAGATATGCATGCACCAAGATTGACACATGGATCTCTTCGGAACTCATTCCTCTCCACCTGGAGTTCGTTCCCTTCCCCAAAGGAACTTTGTGTAACAGGGGTTATTTCCCAAACCTTAGTATTTTAGGAAAATATATTATAATATTCAGTTGGGGTAAATCCCTCAAGCTTAACCCTTTTTCCTAGCCTTTTAACCCCTTCCTTTTACCTTCCCAGCAGAGCTTAGTCCCCCATAACGCTTTCTTCATGGTCCATAACGCTTCTTCGTGGTCGATCTACACGCAGAGATGTAATTATATTAATAATGTGAGTATTTACATATACAAAATCAGACTCCCTAACATTCAACATCTAGGCTCTCCAGCCTAATAAACACATAAACCTTCTAGCTTATAAACACTTGTCTCACGTGCCTATAGACATAATTATAATTTAGCAAGGGCTCCGCCTTGGGATATTACAATCCTCTCCCCTTTTTTATATACTGTCCTCAGTGCATCATATTTACATATTACAGGAAGATTTTCAAAAATCTTCAAAAAGTTGTGGGTATTCTTCTTGCATGGCCTCTTCCTGCTCCCAAGTGGCATCCTCAGGACCGTACTAGGTCCATTGGACATTTACAAACTTGATGGCTCGATTCTAGAGCTGCTTGATTTTCTGATCCAAAATGCGTACTAAATGAACTTGAAAAGCGTCTTCTTGTTCCACCTAAATTACATTCCAATCAATAACATAATTAACATCGGGTATATATTTTTTAAGCAATGATACATGAAATACATTATGAATGGTCATAGATGCAGGTAATGCAGGAAGATAAGCTACAAGCCCAATCCTCTCTAGGATTTCAAATGACTCACAGTAAGGAGCTACCAATTTGGAACAATTTCCCAACTTCAGGAAACTTCGATTGGCCTTCACTTTCATAAACACATGATAGTCAATACAAAATTCTCTGTGAATTTTTCCCTTATTAGTGTAGCATTTTTTCTTGCCTTGAGCAACCTTTAAATTATGCTTTATCTTTGACATCTGCTCTTCCATTTCCCTTATCAACTCTGGCCCACTCACTTCTCTATCAGCTGGGTTGTCTGAGCTTATTGGTGTGTTTCACTTTCTTCCATAAAGTGCCTCAAATGGGCTCATATTCAGAGATGCTTGGTACCCATTATTGTTGTTAAAATATTGTGTAACTACAAAGAATATTCTTATCCCCTTTTGTGGATAAAGATAAAATATATTTATTATTGATTAGATCAATCCTCTTTTGTGGATTGATCATGTCGGGTATTGTAAATGACCAAATCCTCTTTTGCAGATTGGTCAAACCCTAATTGTAATATGGTAAATAAGAAGTCGGCCCCAGAATATATTAAAGAGGCCTCAAAATATATTAAAGGTGGTTATAACTACCCAGAAGAAGTCGACCCTGGCAGTGAAGAGACACTTCCACACATGCCAGAATTGTATAAATAAGAGAGGCCAACGCCTCATTTAGACACACACTCAGCTCACTCATCTAGTGCGCAAGTATTGAAGGAAGTTGCAGTTACCAGTTGCCAGAAGAAGGAAGAGAGAGAGAGAGAGAGAGGTGCATCCTTTGAAGAGGAATTTTTGTGTTGTTTGGTTCATTATCTTGGCATGTATTGGCTATCTATATTAAAGAATTTTTGCTAGGTTTTCTTCCCCCTTGAGGGTTTCCCAGGATAAATGCTTGTGTACTCTTGTGATTGTGTTTCTCTCAGTGATCTTGTCTATGCTATTGTTATCTAGTAAATAGAAAGGTAATCTAATAATAGCTTAAACTTTAACAATTGTAAGAAAATTATACCAAGTTTAGATAGTCTTCCCATTTAGATGGTTTTTCCATCACATACATTCTTAACATATCCTCTATCACTTGGTTCACCCTTTCTGTTTTCCCATCAGAATCGGGATGATAAGCTGTGTTGAAGTTCAGCTTTGTTTTGAACCTCTTGAATAATCCCTTGCGGAACTTTGAGGTGAACTTTGGGTCTCTATCAAACACAATTGTCTTCGGTATGCCATGCAAGCATGTTACTTCCCTCATATAAATATCAATAACATTGGTTTCCTTGTGAGTAACTTCATTGGAATGAAATGGGCAACTTTAGTAATCTTTTCCACCACCACCATGATAGAATCATGTTTCTTTCTTTTTCTGGGAAATTTGGTGATGAAATCCATTAACACTACTTCCCACTTCCACTTAGAAATGAGAAATGGCTGCAACAACCCAGTGGAGTGTCTATGCTCATCCTTAACCTTTTGACACTCCATACATTTAACAATGTACTCAACAATTTCCGTCTTCATTCATGGCCATTAGTATTGGCTCCTGACATCTTCAATGGTTTTATAATATCCTGGGTGCCTAGCATAAGGTACATTATGCATCTTTTTCAATATCGTACTCCTCAATTCATGAGAATTGGGTACATAAATTTTGTTCTTGTACAAGAGAATTTCATCATTTCCCAATTTGTAATCTTCAACCTTCCACTGCATTTTACCTTGTTGTAGTTTTGTTACCATCTCCATGTACTACAAATTTGTTTTTGCAGCCTCATAAATTCTACATTTAAGATCAGTTTGATACATGTTAATGGTTGTAGCATGCAGTTCATGCACTATCCCATTGAGTGAATCAACCACTTTGTTCTCTTTTCCTTTGATGTGCTTGATATCAAAGTCATACTCATAGAGGAATTCCAACCATCTGCTCCTCCTATAATTTAAAGTTGTCTGATTAAACAAATATTTTAGACCAATATGGTCTGTCCTTAGCTCAAACCTTTTTCCCATGAGGTAGTTGCTCCAGTTCTTCAAGGCGTGCGCTATGGTTGCCAATTCCGAATCATGAGTGGCATAGAGTCTTTCATGCTCTTCCAATTTTTTGGATTCAAAACATACCACAAATCCGTTCTGACTGAGGACTCTACCAAGTCCTCCTTTGCATGCATTTATGGAAACCACAAAATCTTCATTCGAATCTGTAATTCTCAGAATTGGAGCACTGGATAACAATCGCTTCAAATGATGGAACCTCTTTTCACACTTTGTTGTCCAGTGAAACATCACCCTCTTTCTTTGCAAGGAAGTAATCGGGTGAGAAATCCTTGAAAACCCTGCAATGAATATTTTGTAGTAGCCATCTAGACCCGTGATGGATCTTACTTCTGTCACATTCTTAGGTGTTTTCCACCCTTTAATAGCTTCAATATTTTCAGGGTCCACTATTATCCCTTCTTCAGATATGATATGCCCCAAATAGTGAATTTGGTTCTGATAACATGAGCACTTTCTCAATTTGGCATACATCTGGTGTTCTCTTAACAATTGTAACACCATCCTCAAGTGATGCTCATTTCTCTTCTTCTAACTTGGAATATACAAGGATGTCATCCAAAAAGACAATGACAAACTTGTCTAAGTATTCTCAGAAAACAACATTCATTAAGCACATGAAAACAACTAGTGCATTTGATAACCCAAATGGCACCACTATGAACTCGTAATAACCATACTTTGTCTTGAAGGAAGTCTTTTTGATGTATTTATCTATGATCCTCACTTGATGGTATCCTAACGTGAGATCAATCTTTCAAAATATCCTTGCATCCTTTAACTGATCAAAGAGATCATCAATCCTTGGAATGGATATTTGTTTTTTACAGTTACTTTGTTTAACTATCTAAAATCAATACATTATCTCGATGTTTTGTCCTTCTTCTACATGAATAACACTGGGGCACCCCAAGGTGACACACTTGGGCATATATACCCCTTCTTCAAAAGTTATTCAAGATGCATTTGCAACTCCTTCAACTCTGGTGTACTCATCTGGTAGGGAGTCTTGGATACTAGAGCTGCTCCAGGTATCAAATTTATAGAGAAATCAACATTTCTTTTAGGAGGTAATCTCGATATTTCCTTGAACACATCCTCAAAATATTTCACGATCGCATGATCCTCAAGATTTGGCACCCTATCCTTAGGTTCTTCCTCCATATGAGCTGCGATTAATTGGTAACCCTTCCTGTAACACTTCTTCAACTGCATTTTTGAGATCTCTCGGATATTAACTACCCTGATAATTCCTTGGACTGTTCTTGGGTTCCCTTCCTCATTCAGGAAAGTAAATGCCTTGTTATGACAATTTAAAATGGCATGGTGTTGGTCCAACCAATACATACCAATTAGACAGTCTATGAACCCAAGGGAAGGATGCTCAAATCTTCCTTGGTACCCAGCCCATTCATGTCCACTGGACATGATTTAACCATATCAACGACATTTCTCTTGGCTCTTGTAGGCAGCTGCACCAGCCAATATTTCCCATGCTTACTTCTTGGAAATTGCAACATTTCCACTACCTTAGGATCTATATAGCTATGACTAGCTCCTGAATCTATTAAACCAATAATCTATTGATCTATTGATCATGCCTTCTACTTCAATCATGTGTGATTGAAACTCTTCTTTCTTGTTGTCCATGGCTGCATAGATCCTTGGAACACTGCTTTCCTTGTCCTCCACTATTTCAGCCTATTGTACATTGTGGACAGCTCTCACTTTGTCACTTTTGTGTGGACAATCTCTATACATATTATCTCCTTTACAACCCCAACATGGAATGGTTGTCTTCCTTGGCCTTTGCCCACTTGTCTCATTCATTCTAGTCTCTCTAGGGGTTTTTTGTCCCCAAGAACTGTCTCTGAAGAAGGGTGGCTTATTCCCATTCTTCCTCTGCTCCATCTTGAATTTTTTCTTGTCTTCCCAAGCTCTTTGGAAAGTAGGATTTCCCTTATGTTGATCATATAAGCACTTGGATCTTCTTATGGTTTCCTCTAAAGTCTTGGGATCCTGATATTAAATTTTATCACTGATGAAAAATGGAATCCCACTCAAATATCTTAGAATATTTACTATCTCATCCTTGATGAAGGAGACATACTTCAACAGTTTTAAAAATCTCATTTCATACTCATCAATGGTCATGCTTTCCAGTTTGAGTTCAAATAACTCTTTCATCTTTTTGTCATAAGACCTCATGGTTAAGTATTTATTCTCAAAATGCTTACTGAAATCCTTCCATGTAACATTCTTCTCTTTGATGTGCTGCACTTGCACAAGATAATCCCACCAGATGGATGCCTTTCCTTTCAGCTGATAAATAGCAATTCTTCCTTCTGTATGAGAAGAATAATTATTATGTTGGAAATATTTTTCTCATGCCCAACATCCATGTCTTGGCATCTTCATCTTTGTTTTTCTCTCCATAAAAAGTAGGAGGTTTGAGCTTGATCATTTCTCCTCTCAATTCATCCACCACAGGCCTCTTATCATGCTTCCTGACAGGAGATGGACTTGATCTGTTGTGCGCTCTCCTATTGAAATGTTCTTGGGAGTGATGGTGATGTATGCTACCACTCTTTATTCTTCTTTTCTCCTCAGGGGTCCTGTGGCTTCTTGATTTGCTGGAGCCACTCTCCTTATACAACTTCTTTTCAATTATGTCCAGGATCTCCATTAACTTCATATTGAAGTCTTCATGTTTCTCCTTTTATTTCATAAGTCTTTCATTATCATCCTTGTGACTCTGGACATCTTTCTACAAATTTCTAATGGTTTCTACCATATTTAAGTTTTCATCATTTTCTTCCCCATGTACATTGGAATTTGTTCCTTCAACTCCCAAATGGAAATCCATTCCTATGATATCATCTTCTTGACTATAAGTCTCTTTTGCATCATTCATCCCTCTACATTTTTTGATAACTCGGTTTCGTTCTAACAACTATTAATTCTGCAAAAATGTGCAACGAACAGAACTTTGTCAGGATAATTGTTCTCAATAATTTCATTAAAACATGAACAATTCTGATTCATTAATATATTAGACTTATTTTATTCTGATTTCTTGAGAAATTGATTGTTCAGATCCAATTTATGGGTGAACAATTATCTTCTACTATTCAATACCTTTCCAATGCATGTTTTCATTCTCAATTCTGAGTTTTGAACAGGAAATTATGGATACTTGAACAATTTGTCTTTTTAGTGATGCAATCCTTGTACATAGATTCTTCCATCTTAGAGACGAATTGGCTCTTGGATCCATGTTGAATTCTCTCTTCAAGTTTATAGGACTTCTTTACTTCGTTAGGTGTAGCTCTGTACAAACAAGAACCTCATTGGCTCCTTCTTTAAGCCCTTTTATGTTCCTAAAAACAATTTTCGGGCACTATCCCTTTTTATTATTCCCCCCAATGCTTGTGACCACGGTCTGTGACCAAGTGTTGGTTGCAAGGAACTTATCCAGTGCTTCAGGTCTACAGGGGTCCAGAACTTCAGGCTTCAGATTTTTTTCCTTCCACCTCACCTTATTTCCTCTGAATGTCAAATCTCTGAACTTCTGGAGTATTATCAATACTCACACATTAAAAGGGTGCTACATGTCAAAGAAGGGAGTGGACATGTGTCCAAACTAACAGGTGACATGTGGTCCAATTAATGGTTGGCACATGTCTGGTTCTCATTGGTACAACAAAAATACCAAAGACATGAAACAATTGACACGTAGCATGCTTACAGTGGTCCACATTACCCGAGGTGATGTCGTCATCCCACGTCACTTCGACATTCCGTGACTTCAGAAATTCAGGCTTCGATGGACTTTACACCTGCACGCCCCAAATCTCCCGAATGCCAAATTCCTAGAAACTTGAGGTCTTACAGATGGACGGTCCTCCTTCTTGGTTTAGATCTACGATTAACAAGACCTCTGGGAATCCAAGATTTAGGACTTTTGAGGCTCCATCTTGCACTGCCTCCCAAATCGCTAAATTGGAGAATTCCTGGAGTTTTCGTCAGCAACCACACACCAAGGGGTGCTACGTGGCAGAGCACAAGAAGCAGACACATGGTCCAATTTGAGGGGTGACACATGTCAATTTATAACTGACATGAACAATCTTTGAAAAGAAAAAAAAAAGATGGCATGTGGCAAGCGTCTAGCATGCCCACGTCACTTTAGGTGATGTCATGATTCTATGTCACTCTTGTGCTTCGTGACTTCAGGGATTCGGATTCCGTGTCTTCGAAGGTTTCTTCAATATCACCCTTCAAATCTACCGAACATCAAATCCCTAAACTAATATACCTTCCGAGGTCCACTTAGTACAATTATCATCAATTAAGGTGGTGACACGTGGCCCCACCATCGAATGAAACATGTCAGATCGCTATTGGTACAACAAGGCCTGAAAAAGTACAAAACCCAATGACGGGTGGCATGCCTAGAGGAGGTCCAGATCACCCCAAGTGACATCATCATGCCACATCACAATCTGTTCTTCAACACTTGTAACTCTGAGCTTCGGAGGATTTCTCGGTGCAACACAACATTCCTCTCAAACGCTGAACTGTCGAATAGTTTTTTCCTGGAGCATCGGGGCTCCGGGACTTCGAATATTTCCTCAATACTACTCCACATTTTTTCCGAACTCCAAATTTTCGAACTGTGCTACTCCGGTGTTTTGGGACTCCAACACTTCAGGACTTCAGGAGACTTTACCTTAAAATACTTCAAACTACCTGAACGTCGAACTAGTGAATATGACGATCTGCTTTACTCGGTCGTAAAACAATGAACGTAGTGACACATGGCCCCACTGACGGGAGACATGTGCTAGGTCCCAAATGGTAATAAGGTCCTGTCAAAGGTACAAAACAAGTGACACGTGGAAGACTTAGGGTATGTCCATGCTACTCTAGGTGACATCATCATGCCATGTCATATCCGATGCTTCGAGACTTTGACACTTCAGACTTCAGGAGATTCCATTCCAGGACACCTTATAACTCTTGAATGTTGAACTTTCAAACAGATACACATCACTCTGGCACTCCAGGACTTTGGAGCTCTGGGACTTTGAAGGATTTCACTGCTGAACAATACACAACCCCTGGACTATCGAATTCCGAACATTAGTTAATTTGCAGACAAGTGTCCCTGGAAATGGACGGTCCGGATTGGTTCCAGAATTTAGAACTTCGAGGCTCCAAGCTTCAGAAATTTTCTCTGTTATGGTTTTAAAATTGCCGGAGGGGTGAATTCCGAAGGACTTCGATTCTTAACCTCTGCGCACCTTCTTCGGATCGAACGGTTGTGAGGGGGTCCATCCCTCCCTGAACAAATCCAACGACCCAAATTTAAAAAATTTTGGTTCCTAAACCCATGGTTACCATGGTCTCTTTTATCTGATGACTTTCTTGAACTGTTATACCTCCCGAGCTTTCCACTACCACTCAGGAGCTCTCTCAACACCTGTATGGCACTCTATACATCAAATCCCTGTGGAATTTTGACTCCAAATTCCAAATTCGTGGTCCATCCAGGTTTAGTTTTGAAACCATGGGCTATGATACCAATTTGTAACACCCCTAGCCACCTACTGGGCAATGTCACTAGAAATAAAAATAAAAACTTCTCACTCTGTTTTTGATAATTAAAATTGTCCATACCCAAGTAGAGATTTGTTGGGCTATGGAACACAGAGCTCTTTTTGGAACATCATGAATATAATCTTAAACATATGATATGCATTCTACAATACACAAATTAATGCGAAAATCACAACCATCTTCTACAAACAACTTACACAGGAAATATTATAAATATCCAGACTTGTATAGGATACACAACATAAAAACTAACATACATATGGTACTTATATTTTTATGAAGGCCACCAACTGTGTGAATACCTTCTACGAGCATCCCAGCCTTAGACCACGCTGCTCCAAGCTATCAGCAGTGGGTCACCCCCGAGATGGGACTAAACTCCACCCAGGGTAAAAGGGAATCCTAGGCTAGGCTGAGGTTACAAAGTCTTCAGGAATGATTTTGTCCCTAGGAGTCCACTCACGTCCATAGTTTATAGTCCCTCATTCCCCACATGCATGTCCCACCCCAGGGAGTGTTCCCCTTCCCTGCTCAACAGTCATTCAGCTGCCCCACTCCCCTTCCATGGCTTCAATAATAGGCCAGGTAGGAAGTCTTAGAGCATTGAAACTACCGTGAGGCTCCCTCTGGGAAAATCACTTTCCCAACAACATCTCTCACATGGAGAKATTTTCTCATAGGACTGATGACCTTCTTCTTCATTCTAGCKCCCAGGCCAATCCATTCAAGGTAATCAGAACAAAAAAATCAGGTATGGCTCTGGTAATGTCAACAAGCCACACTAGTCTAGAGAAACAAAATGTGGAAAACAACAAGAAATGGATAGGGTGTGATATAGCTTAGACACTGCGCAGTCATGTTGTGCTTCACAGGATTAAAACGAGTTAGCTTCACGGGGTTAGCAATTTCCATAGCTTGCAGAGTAAAATGATGGAGGAAGTGATTGGCTGCGTCGATTCTCAGTGTTTGAGTTAGTGAGTGCATGATTCTATGAGTGCGTGAGTGTGTGGGAAGCATGGAAGACTCTGATAGAACACCCATAATGATTGATTTCCCCACATAAACATCCATGCGCCAAGATTGACACATGGCTCTCTTGGGAGCTCATTCCTCTCCACTTGGAGTTTGTTCATTTTGTTAGAAAAATAGGACCATGGAGCAATAAAATAAAACAAATGAGGAAACAAAACACAGAAGATACACAATACAATAGAAACACAGATTTACGTGGTTCACCCAGTTTGGGCTACGTCCACTAGAGAAATTGTCAGGTCCGTCCTTTATTATTATCCAACATATGAAGGGATACAACCTACAACAAACCCGCTATAACTTCCTCTTCTTTCTCTCACAGTCTCCTATCTCAGAATATAATATTCACCATAAAACATAGCCGCAATACATTTCACTGATAAAAGAGGGTTGTCTTCTAGAGAAAATACCCTAACACAATTTCTACCATTAGATCTGCAACCTTATAATGAATGGTCTAGATTTGCAATGAAATTACAATATACTTTTACAAGGCAATTTTTCCTTTGGGGGCTTCACCCCCGAACCTCCACTGAGGGCCTGCTTGCCCCCAGACCTCCCAACCAGGGGGATAGCCCCCCCAAACCTCGCAGAGGGGGTATCTCCCCTCTGCACTCCCCTGCGTGGAAGAGTGTACATACTTATGGGGTGTAAATACTTCATGGGGTATAAACACGGTTGAAAGTAAAAGACCTCTGAATCAGGAAGATAATCAGACTCCACAACCAACAATCTCCCACTTGGAGAATGATCTCAAGAAATCCACTGCTGCTATATATGATGGACTCTAAACCTTCTTGGACCTAGCAAATTTCTCATCTTCATCTTGATTCTTGAAGACCAACTGAAACTGAGCAGGAACTCAGTTTCTCTTTGGTTACTCCCTTTGTTAACATGTCTGCAGGATTCTGGCTACTGTGTATCTTTTTCAACGTCAAATGTCCATCTTCTAAGGAAGATCGTATGAAGTGGTACCTCAACTGTATATGCTTAGTCTTCGAATGAAAGGCTGAGTTCTTTGCAAGATGAATTGCACTCTCACTATCACAGTACAACCTGCTATTCTCCTGCTTCTTTTCCAATTCCTCCATAAACCTTTGTAACCAAATCATCTCTTTACTAGACTCTGTAGCAACAACATACTCTGCCTCTATTGTTGAAAGTGCAACAACCTTTTGCAGTTTTGAAATCCAACTTACTGTTGTTCCACCTATAGTAAGAACATACCATGTGGTGTTCATCCTATTGTCTTTATCACCTGCCATATCTGAATCAACACATCCATGTAGAAAAGTGTTTAAACCTCCAAAACATAATGCATGAGTAGTAGTACCTCTCAAATACCTGAGAATCCACTTTATTGCCTCCCAAGGTTATTTACCTCGATTGTTCATATACCTGCTCACAACTCCCACTGCATGTGCAATATCTGGTCTTGTGCAAACCATTGCATACAGCATGCTGCCAACTTCTGATGAATAAGGGACCCTGGACATGTATTCTATCTTCTCCTGTGTCTTGGGACACATTTCCTTAGTTAATTTGAAATGGCTAGACAAAGGTGTACTAACTGGTTTTTCATTCTGCATTCTAAACCTCTCCAACACCTTCTCTGTGTACTCACCCTGAGACAATGTCAATTTGTA
>SNQJ01S0012762.1:25020-86096 GCA_010110895.2 Picea sitchensis | reverse complement strand
TAATAAATATGCCAACTGATAGAACGGGTGATGGTAAGAACAACCCAGGTGACCGAATCTCCAAGATCCCTCTCAATCTCTGTAGATCTGAAATCCCCCACTGAATGGTGCGCCCCACTGGATGACTGAAACCCTAGATAATTCAGCCCTGCTGCCAAAAGTGTCCAATCACCCTAATAAATCTCTGCCCTGTGATGATGTCCCAAAGTGGGGACATTACAATAATCTAGACTAAACTTAATCAACAAAGCCTAAGTTTCAGTCGCCTTAATCAACGCATTTAGTAAATCTAGAAATTTTAATATTATCACTGGTATCCTACTTAAGTACCTAACTAATCACTTAGTTAATCCCTAATTTAACTAACCAATTAAATTAATTAATCTTCCTAATTATTCACATTAATTAGTTGATTAGTTATCACTTGGATATATATTTAGATTTAAATATTATTGTTATTAAATAATTAATATTTAACCTAAATTAAACATTAATAATTTAAACCTTAATTAAAGATAATAACAATATCTTTAATAAAATATATTTTTTTATAAAAATAATAAAACAACAATAAACTAAAATAATAATAATAAAAAATAGAATAAAACAATTACATTACAATTAAAATAAAAAACATAAAGAAAAATTAAAAGAATAAATGAATAAAGAAAAATCTAGAGTCCGACAGTGGGTCATCGCATGAGGCCCACATGCCCCCTTCTCCTCCGTTCTTATCTCCTAACCCTAATTTCCTCATCCTTATCTCTTCGAGCCCTACTCTTCTCCTCTTTTCATTTGTTTTTTTTGAAGCATTCAGGGTGAAGGATGAGGCCGGCGGCCATAGCCATCTCCCTGCTAGGTCAACCCTGGTAACTCGTGTTCCAGGAATGGAGGGCGCGTCTAGCATAGTGGCGCGTTCCCTCGTTCCTCGGTGGCTTGGCGTCTGGCTTGGGCCTCAGCTTGTTGTATCGTGGGCTTTTCATTTTCGTTTTTTTTTTGTTGAATAGCAGTCCCAAATATCTTTTGGTGGGTTCTCGGTTAAATGGAATATTGTCTACTGCATTTTCAATGACTTTCATCTCTGAAACATCCGAGAATTATGTTTTGGTTTCTCTTTTAATGAAATAAATGTAGTTTTCGTTTTATCTTACTAGTTTTGATGATTTCTAGAGTCTTAGTTTTAGTTTATAATGAAACCATTCCTATTACCAATGTGCCACTATTTTGCTTCGAGCTTTAAAGCACCTCACTTTCCTTTTCAAATGAACACAAGTAGAAATCTAACGTTTAAACTTTGGAATATTATTTTCATGTCTGCAATTTGTATTCCAATTTGCTACTGGGAGATATGTTTGCCCAGGTTTCTTTCATGTGCTTTTCTCAAGATTTCCCTCTCATTAAGAGATCTGCAAACCCTCGGGCTTAATTGAATTGCTCTCGCCAAATCCCCCTTCTTTTATTCATGTACTTATGGGTTTGATCCAGCGCAAGAACCCATCCAAGTTATCCAGCCGACAAGCTAGCTTTCCATTCCCACCGACCCATCCCAGCTTGCCAGGCCCCCTCTCGGCTAACCTTATTATGCCCATTTATAGCAACAAAGTTAGTAGCCGGGGTTTCATCATAATAAGTTTACCCATCACCAGCGAAGACAGAATTCGTTGATTCATGAGCAGTCGATCCAGTTTATTAACTACCAGCATCACTAAAAGCACTACTAGTTAAAGCCACCCCCTCCAAACCCATTGAAAGAACAGTCTTCGACAGTCCTGAATGATTATAACACACCATGACATTAGCGTTCCACTTGTGAGTGCCGACTACCCTTATCAGTTGACTGTTGATGTATGTGGAGTTTGTTTGGATGGTCCTTGATGATGTTGGTGTAGCTTTTATTAATGGGTACCGAAGCAAAGGAAATGTGTTCACTGGTGAGCACCCCGTTGAGTTGTTCTAGTCTTACGATCGAGAACCCGAGTAGAAGGGCTAGGGTTGGGGATAATACGTAAAGAAGGGTTGCTTGTTCTCGTCCTGGGTGCTTTGTGCGATAGCTTATGTGTTGTTGTTGTTTGATCTTGTGTTTTTTTTTTTTGACTGACCTGTGTTGTGTTTTGGTTACAGGTCGCATTGTGCAGGTGGAGATGTACCGCATGAGCTTTGGCTCCCTCCTTGGTGTGGGTGTTGCCGATACTTGAATTCTTCGCTTGATATTCGATGGTCGGGCTTGCACCTGTGTTTTTTTTGTTTATTAATAAAAAAAAATGTTTTCTTTGTGTGCAGCGCGCGGCTCCTCGACCGTGGCTGGGCACTGATGAGACACATGTAATGGAAAGGGCTTGGAATTTCTCTTGGCTTTGGTAACTTGTGTATGGCAGTGGCGCTTGGGCGTTTGGCTTTGACTTGGCTTGTGGTACTCCACGCATGGGTTGTTTGTGGCCTTTGGTCTGTGGCTCCTCCCTGTGGCTTGGCACTTGGTCGCTTTTGTGGGGGGTATGACGTACTACCGAAGCAAAGTCTCGGCATTCAAATGGCCAGGGCCACTGGCCTGTCAAGTTTGTTCAATTTTTGTTACAATTGTTGAAGAATGTAGAAAGCAGTGCCGAGGTTTAATATTTTTCGTAGGTTTGCAAATTTTGGACAGTTTTTACATGGTTATGATGCATTGATAGATACTTGTATGATTGTACTTGTGAAAGAAGATACTGCCCGTGCCATAGATTCACTCATTTTGAGGCTCTAGTTAGGGTAAGAAACCAAAAGATATAGGAAGTGATAGGTAATACTGATTACTCTTGCGTAATAGTGTTGTTATTTAATGTTGTATCAATTTCACTTCTGTGCAGTGAAAAAATTTGAGCCTATCATTTGTTCATGATGCTTATTGTAGGTTCAATATGGCCATTTAGCTTTCTATCCTTCTAAGTATTTCCATTTCCTTTATATTTCAATATATATATATATATATATATATATATATTTTACTCTATTCTTATTTTTTTTTTGCTGTTCATTATATAAAAATATCACTCTGTACAAGTGAGGCTTCTCATATGTTTGAAGCATTTACAGGGCAGGCTTCTTACAGGTCTGAAGGTGAACAAGCCTCCTTCAAACTTACAACAGTTTCTATGGTTTTCTGGTTTATTTCTGGGTTGATTCTAAGTAGGTGGGTAGGCCCTTGGCCTCAGATTGTGAACTACAACTCTGATACCATATGTAGGAACCAAATTTAATTAATTCTAATAAGATTCATAAAATTGAAACAAATAAGATTACTTCTACGTAGAAACAATAAGTAATTTATTTCAGCATAAGCATATAATTAATTTATTTCATTCATATAAGTAGCATAAATTAAATTTATGAACAACATGCTAATAATTTACATATTCATCACATAACTTAGCAAATTTATAAATAAAATATCTCTTCCTGATGCTAAACTCTCACTTATCTGGTTGTCCTCCTTGTTGCCTTGCCCAGCCTGTTGCTTTGACCAAACCCTGCCCAAACCGGCTAAACACCCAGCCAGCTATGAGCAGCCTGTCCGGCAACCTAGCTCCAGGATACCGTAAGAAATCCTGACCCTCATGCCCAAAACCCCCAACAACCCAGTGCCCCCTGCAATGGTTCAACAAAACTCCAGAACCCAACTCCAAAACTAGAAAATATGCCCCAGAAATACAGACCTCCTCCTCAATAATGCTCCTCCCCGCCCCCCCACCCCAATTTTCCTCCTGGTCTCCCGTAGGACTCTTCTCCGTCATATCTCCCCCCCTCATTCACCGACTCCCTATCCTCCATTAATTGCCTTATCCTCCCCATTATTACCTTATTCCCTCCTTTATTATCTTATCCTTTCCTTTATTATCTTATCCTTAACCTGTCATACATAAAGTTTCATAATGATTAAATTAAAGTTATTAAGCCCCTTAATGCTTTACCTAAATCATTGAATGTGTTAAGTAATCAATAAATTAATTAATTAATCAATCAACAGTTATAACAATTAATTAATAATTAATTAATTAATTAATATTATTAATACTAATCATTATTTAACTAAAACCATATTAAGACAATTAATTATCTAATTAATTATACTTAATAATCCCTATGCAACTATTTAACCAGGGTTGTGACATTTTGAATAAATATGAACTATTTATGTTCAAACAACAATGTTCTAGAAAAATAAATCATATTCATAAAATAGAGATAATTAAGAAACTAAACATATTTTTTTATTAATGAACATGCTAAATAACAATATTCGAACATAAGATAGAAATGAAGAACTCTTCTTTTGCTCGTACATAAAATAGTCAAAACCCTGGATATAGAGTATATTACATCAATGTCATTCCTCCTCCTCCAGGATTCCAACCTCCGATATGTCTGGAACCTCTTATACAATTCTCTTTATCTCTGTTATCGTCTTATACAATTCCCTTTATCTTTTTTATAATAAAAGAGTTCCTTCCCAATCTCTAACAATTATCCATAATGGAAGAGGGAATATCTCCCATAAATCTGGAATTCGGATATTATTTAAAAGTTTTGGTTCCCCTTTATAATCCAAACATAACCAACTCCAAAATAGTACAAAGTTTTTCTTTCCAAAATAGTCTGGAGTTTCTTTTAACAAAACTAAGTAATATTCTCCGACATCCTTTCTCTTTTTTTAAGAAAACTAAGTAATATTCTCCTACATCCTTTCTTTTTTTTAACAAAACTAAGTAATATTCTCCTACATCTTGTTCTGTAAATTGATGGAGATTATCAATGAAAACTTATAGGTCCACATCATCACATTATAAATTAAATTAAAACTTAAAATAAAAATAGAGACAGCTAAAGAATTTCAAATTTTGTAGCTGCTTTTCCCTAAAATCAGGGCAGCTACAGAATTTTCTGTTTTGTAGCTTTATTTTTTAAATAAATAAAATAAAAGCAATGAATTTCTTCCTTCCTTTAAAAAGAGAAAATTCTTAATTTAACAATCTGAATATTTAATGTAAAATTTTGAGAATCTGAGGTAATAAAATTGATGCCTTCTTAAAAGTTTATGGTTCTAATAGATTTTCGTTTGAGCACAATGTTATAATAATTCCTTTTTAAAGAATGATGTTTTCAGATTTAAAACACTTAGGGATTTTTCAATATCAGGTTCTTTCTTTAAATATGGGCCCGATTTATTTCTAATTAATCTTGGATAATTTTCTTCCTTATTTATTATTCTTGAAGTCTTCTGATTTTTTTTTAGATTTTGGAAAGATTTATGGACAGGATTTCTAACATTTTTGTGACAATTAGAAAGAGGAGAAATGGATATATTCTATCCAGAAGACTCAAAAATGATTTTTCAATCCTTATCCATGACCATGGGCTTAATATTTGAGTTCAGAAATTTGTACACTAATTTATGGGTTTCAAAACTTTTATTTATAAGCGTAAAAATGTCCCAGGATCCCTCTGTTTCAACTAAATGAAATTTTGATCAGAATTTTAAATGAAGTCAAGGAGAAGCAATAAAAATTGCAGCCATTTGACCTCTTCAAATTTCATATTCAACAAATTCGAATCTCGAAATGAAAAAAAACAAAAACAAAAAAAGGTTTTATAAATGATCGAATTTCCTACTCAGAATAAAGCCACCTCAACTGAAAAATAGAGCCAAAATGTCACATTCAGGATTTTTTCTTCATTCAAGAACAAAGATAAATATGTTGAAAGAGAGAAAATAAAAACATACCTCTGAAATTCGATATACCCAAGTAGTTGATCATTTAAAATTTAGAGCTACTACTTTGACTACCTGTGCATTGTGGCCATGGAATGACATCCAAAACTTGAGCTAGACATTTTCCTGAAGCCAGGAATGACAGTCTTTGTTGGCTTGAACAAATTCAAAACCAGGAGGTTTACATGTTGATATCAAACCCATGACCAAATACTTAATATACGATTCAGAAATGCTTCACAAAACGAAAGTCATAAATGAAAGCGTGAATGCAGAGAAAAGAACATCACCCATAGCCAAATGAAACCCTTTGAAACTCGAGGGTAAAAAAAACAAAATCCCCAAATCAATTGATGCATTCAATTCGGATCATGTCTCTACTTTGATGCATGAATTAATTCGTGTAGAACGTCCTTGTCAACTTGCAATACAATATCCCTAATTCTGGCACATTTCCCAGCGAAATTGAATGCAAAAGTTCTGTCCACCTGGAGATTATGGCAATAAAACATCATAAGAAGATCGAACCGGCCCACACTTCTGAGCAGAGGATGGCTATCATAATTTTCCTCAACTAATTTTGGGACTGGGGTTCGCCCCTGGAAATCAAATCAATTTGAAAAACACCCACGAAGTCTCAGGAAAATGCGTTAGGCAAACTCAGATGTGAATATGAAAAAAATGCAGAGTTGAAACCCTCATCCAACATACAATGGAAACCATTCGAAAATACCCAAATGATATGAAAATTCCAAGTACAAGTGTTCTCTCATATTTGATGTGATTATTAATTCAAGTTCATCGAGAGACAACGAATGTTGTCCTAACTCTCTACGTGGAGCAAAAGAAAGGCAAGTTGAAAATCCATAGGGTAGATCTCACATTTCAAACTCTTCTTTTTCTATATTTAAATCACACATTAAATGGAGTACATCTATTTTATTAACCATAACATGGCTATGATGATCTATTTTATACATCACTCCATATTCATTTTTTAAGTAAAAATAATTAATGTCACACGCTCAATACATCACTCCATATTCATTTTTTAAATAAAAATAATTAATGCCACAAACCAATACATCATTCCATTTTTTTTTTTAAATAAAAAAAATTAATGTCACAAGCGAATAATATATAAGACCTTCAGCATATTTTAATTCATATTTCAATTCATAAAATAGGCTATAGCAAATTTATAATAAATAATTTTTTTAAATTTTTTATTCCAAATAAGTAATAAAGCTTTAGGATGAAAAACAATTATTTAATAACCAATTTAAATTTTGTAGCTCTATTAAAATCATATTACATAACTTTATGAAATCCATGTGATTATAAAAAGCTATGCCATCAATGAAACTCAATCCACGATTAATAACATAGAACAACTCTAACAAGGATGAAATAAACTTGCAAGTAAGATTGTCATAAAATAAACTTGCAAGTAAGATGTCATATGGAAAGTTTCGAATTTTGATTTTTGAATTTCATGTTTGAATTCATGAAATTAAAAAGAATTAAATGAATGATTGATATACCAGAGATAAAAATATACAATTTTTTCAATTCCAAACATTTCAAATACCTTGATGCTAGAACATAATACTCAATATATTTACAAAGAAAATCAAAGCAATTTGAAAAAAAAAATCAAAATAAAGTGGGTCTAAATTTTCTAATTAACCATTGAGCGGAAATTTAGAAGGGTTGTTGTATATCACAACAGGAGGTTACTATATGCTCATATCATAATTCTCCTCATGTTGCATACCCAACCCCCGATTGACCCAATAAAAAATTCATGATACTAAATCAAAATGTGCAAATAACACACATCATGACATCCATACACCTACAAAAGTCTATGCTACTTAAAAATGTAAATTAAATTAATTAATTGTGCTTAGTAACAATTAAATAAAACAAAAACAACATTCAACCACATGATTGGTAATTCATATGCATCATTATGCTAACAATAAGCATAATAACAATAATATCTCACAGTAAATATAAACAACAAATCTATCAAAATTTAACATGAATAAACATAGCAAATAAGAACAATTATCTTATAAAATGTGCAACCCACTATAGAGGACGAACGTTCCTCCCAACAGTAGGATTTTTGTTCCATATCTCAATGCAAGCCAATACCGATTTGGGGATATGACTCCACACGCAATGATGGTCCCTAAGGCTGGCTAATGTCCCCCTCTAAACAATGAATTCTCACAAAAATTTCTATTCCACCATCTCTCTTCCCCTCAACCTGCAAAACCCAAGGGATGGAATCTCCCTTCACTTCTCATAGTCTTCCAGGCCTTTCCACTCCCCTTCAGGGCTTCTAGCATAGGTTGGACAAGAATTATACTTGTTTCGACCTCAGGAATCCTACAACTACAACATGAATTTTCCCAGTAGAAAAATGTGTGCTTCATTGGTGAATTTCGAATACCACATCACTCCCAAGCATGCGACCTCTTTCTCTAGGGATTTTTTAGCTCCAAATAGCTGCCAAAATTACCCATAATAGATACTCTGAATCTTTAGTACTTATAACTCCATTATTGGCCATAAAACTCCATGTAAAAAAAACTTTCTATGCAAAAACATGAATGTGCAATTTCGGTCACCTACCTGTATGAAATTCCTCTCTTTCCCTTTCTTTCTTGACTCACACTCTTCTCCAAGATGATTGGACTCATACCCCATGCTCTCAATAACTATGGGATGTGACTCTTATACCCACCCTCTTACACAAATTCCATGATTGGGCTCTGAAACACTCAACAACTAATGGAATGTTCATGGTAAGGACAATTTAGAAAGAAATAAGAAATGGATTTTGGGAACTTATCCCCCAATATCCATCCAGGCTCGTCTACAACTGACGATAAATTTTATTCATTATATTAAATTTGAATCATTTACATATTAAATCATTTTGGATCTCAGCCATATATTACATTTAAAATATACATCTCTAGTTTGGGGTTTGAAAATGGGGATTTTACACCTCAGGTATTCCTAATGGGTAGTGTTATCACCATAACAATTTTCAAATGGTATCCAAGTGTCGAAATTTTAGCGAAAGGATGTGTTGCTAAGGAGATATGATAATTTAGAGGACCAAGCTATATCTGGCGGCGTATGGACAAATATGGCGAAAGTGTAAAGGGTGAGACTTAGCGAACCATCGATATTGAAACAGACCGGATCAATGACCAAAGCACATATCGGGGATCGAAATAGCACGAAGGTTAAACAATCGAGGGTGGTTCGGGGAAAACTATCATGGTTTAAATCGTGGACGTGTGGCGCCCTTTGAGACACATCGAGGTGAAAAGAGGTTCGCCTAAAACCTTCTCCAACCTCCGATGCCAAAGCTTTTGGGTGAATGTGGACCGTAGATCATAAAACAACCCGGATCACCGGTTGAAACCCATATTGGCAATTGGAGTAGCGCAAAGATTAATGAATCAAGGCGAGGCCGGGGAAAACCATCATGGTTTAAATCGTGGATGCGTGGCACCCTCAGACGCACATCGGGGAAAAAAGTGGTTCGCCTAAAACCATTTTATCCAACCCTCGATGTAAATAGATACCTATAAAAGGGGGACCTCCCGACATTTATTTATGATAACTTGAAACATTCAAGCGTTCAGGAACTTGGCACAAAGCATCCATTTGATATATTTTCAGGTAAGAATATTCTAGATGGATAGTACATGTCATTCCATTTCCACTGGTATGTGGAATGTCACATAACTCCTCACGGTTAGAGAGTTATGGCCATGTGAAGTTGGAGAACCTTCATGAGTCATCTAGAAGCACCAAAAGGTCAAAGTAATCAAAGTGGTTTAAGAGATTTTAGAAGGTAAATAATAAAGTGAAGTGATGAGTGTACTATAAGTCAAAGTGAATACAAAAGAAATTATTTAAATAATAAATTTAATGGAGAAATTACTAAGTTGACAAGTGGTTAGAAGTGGGTTAACCCTAAAATAAGGAAAGTGGGTTAAGATGGTAAAAAGCTAACCCCTTGAGGAAGATATATGAAAGTATGAATAAGAGGCAAGGCTCTCCAATTTTAATAAAAAATGACCATATTGAATATATACAGGTGACTGAGGTAATCAAAGGATATCTAAGCCTAATTTCAGAGGGAAGGTGAAGTAAAGAAGACCAAAATTCAAGGGAAGATAAATTCTTTTGATGATGCTTTCTAAGGTATGTTATTTACAGTTAATCTCATCATTTGCACAATAAAGTTTTTTATAGAATGATTCAAAACGTGAAATTCGGAGGCCATTGAGGAAACATATCCAAGTATCTATGATACAAATTTCAGCGCGTGGTTTGTTTTAGTTTTGGGGTTACACGATGTGGAAAATAGGGTTTGTGGCTAGTCCTGAAACTAATCTAAAACATGTGTCTTGGGTAAAAGGGTCATAACCTCTTCATAACATATCCAAATTCCATAAGAAAAAATGTATTCGTTATAGTACAGTCTGCAGTATTCCTTGTATAATTTTCATATCGATACAAAAAATATTTTGTGCGGGACATGCTCGACAAGTTTTCTCTCTAGAATAAGCCTGAATTCAACAAGGTATGCCAGTTTTTCTATAGCTCCTATTCTGAGAGGTCCCAAGTAGTGAAATTTGGAGGAATTACATAAAAGACATTGAATAACATTGTGTACCATTTTCAGATCTTTATTCATTACAGGCACATAGTTATTATTATTGCAACTTAAGGTTTTCGACTAATCCAAAATTAGTCATGTGGGACTGAAGTAAAGTTTGATGAAAATGATAGTCTCTTGTTGTTAAAGTTAAGGAAGGTTTGCAGGTATGTGATCATATACACCAGGTCTATTACAGAGTTACAAATAATATTTGGATGATGAAATTGATGAGGGATTTTGGTTGAGGTATGTTACAGATAGAGGTTGTATAACAGTGAGATTGTGACACATGGTTTGATGTAATGGTTTATGGTATTTGGTTATGGATAGTGTGATGTATTGCTAGAGAAATTTTGATGGTTATATCGATATATTTTATTTGGTATATAGTTGAGGTACATGTTGGGTACATGGTTGAGACAAGTTGATGAGTTGGCACGTACGTGAGGTGTATAGTTGATGATATTGGTACACCTTGATGAATCATAGTTGATGTGTAGTTGATACATGATTGGTACATACTTGGTACATGGTTGGAGGCACTTGTTAGTAGTATTGTTGACAAATGGTTTATGGATGATGTAGCATACTTGTATTGGTATATTATTAGAAGCCGCATATTGATCTTGGGGATGATTATGAGTTATTGTGTTGATGCACATGTTTGAGAGTTGTCTTGGTTATTGATCTTGGTGTCCAGATCTGATTTGGTTGATAAGATTGGTGAGACAGGTTGTTGTGATAGGTTGTTGTGACATGTTATTTGTATAGTTTTGGTGCATGGTTGATGCACTTGTTCATGGTACAGGTTGAGGCATAGGTTGGTGCATGGTTGATGCACTTGTTTATGGTACAGGTTGATTACAGGTTGTTTGGTATAGGTTGGTGCATGGTTGATGCACTTTTTTATGGTACGTGTTGATTACAGGTTGAGGTACAGGTTGATGCATGGTTGTTGCATGGTTCAGGTTATTCGTACAGGTTATTTGGTGTAGGCTGATTGGTATAGGTTTACAACAGTATATCTCACAGTGATTTTGTGATAGTGGTTCCATCATTCTACTTCTACGTCAGGGTAGTTGGACGGGGCAAGGACATGTGGTTGTAGCCACCTTCAGGTTACAGCCAGAGAACATAGGGGATTGTAGACTCCTTCTAGTTATAGACATATAATTGGGGAGTTGGAGCTTCCCTCAGGTTGTAGCCAGAGAAACTAGGGGGTTGGAGCCTCCTTCCAGTTGCAGCTGGATATCAAAGGAGGTTGGTTCTTTCAATGAATGTAATTATTAAAGACATATAAGAAAAAAAAATCTGTAGTTTTCTCCCCCTTTGGGTTTCCACGTAAAACACTTGTGTATTGTGTATATGTGTGATTGCTCATTTGTTCATTGTTTATTTACTTTGCAACTATTGAATGATAATGCTACATTGATATAACAGTTGCATTTTATGGTGAAAAAGGATTAAATTGCTCTATTACTGATTCACCCCACCTCTCAGTAATCCAACAATTGGTATCAGAGCCGGTTCCTTCATGAAATAGTTTAAACATTGGAAGGAGATCATGGATTATTTTGAGAATGGAGTACCAAAATTTAATGGTCAGAATGGTTTTAAGTATGAGATGTGGAACATAAGGAAGTATTTTTACAGGCACAGGGAAATTATATTTGGCTATCAGTTGTTACAGGATATGATAGTTGAAAAAGGGAAAAAATTGCAACCAAGAAGGAATTGAAGAAGAATAAAAAAATAACAATGGATTTCGTTTGGGAAGGATTACCTAATCCGGTAAGAGAAAAGGTTGGTAAATGTTCATCAACAACAAAACTTTGGGGTAAGTTATATGACATATATTCTTCACCCATCACAGATTCAGAAAATGCCAAAGAAGATGCAGATACACATCAAGAAGAATTATGCTCACGATGTCAAACAAATTCAGAATATGAAGAATACCTAATCAATAGAGGTATGTTGTTTTTCTTTAATTGTGAAAAACGTGGACATCTTGAAATAGAATGTCATGAAGGAAATGAGATAGAAAAACTAATTGAAAATGAAGACAATTATGGAGAAGAATTGATTAGTTCTTTAGATGAACTAAGAGAAGAAAAAAATTCACTCGAGAAAGAATTGATGAAACAAAAGGAAAGCGTTCACATTTTTGAAGAAGCTCAACAGGTCATCGAGAACTTAAGAACTCAGCTAGAAGAATCCAAAAGGATCGAAGAAAATCTTGAATATAAAAATCAGTATTTGGAAGCCAACATAGAAGCACAGAAGGAAGAAGAAGAAATGCGAGAGAATATATTGATAGATCATCTTAAGGAAAGAACTAACGATCTAAACTAGCTTGAGGCAGAGTTTGGTCAAGAAGAGGAAGGACTTGAATCACAAATAATCACATTAAAAATTCATCTTGAAGAAGCGAAAATAACATAAGAAGTCATTAAGTCTCAGATAATGAAGAAAGAATAAGAGGTTGAGAATCTTGAAGAAGGCATTGTCACATTGAGAAGTAAAATCGTCAAGATCAACAAGGACATTGAAGAGACAGAAACATCCACATCAGTTATAGAGAATGAAGAGAGGCAATCTAGGTTGCTAGAAAAGAAGAATGAAGAAAATAGAAAGAGTTATGTAGAAGTACTCAAAGGAAGGAATCATGGTCAACCAAAATCTAATAAAACTATTGAATATACATATTCATGAATACCATCCATGCTCAAGCCACAAAGAAGTTTCAATCATGATCATGATCAGTCAAGGAAAAAATTCGGAAGGACTATGCCACAAAGAAGATGATTCACTCCCAAGGATGCAAATTTATTTTATGGTCATTGTTTTTATTGTACTAACTTTGGACATAAGGTTGCGAATTGCAGAGATTATAAAGAAATGTTCAAGAAAGAAATGCCTATGTGGCCCCATGTAACATTGAATGTTACAAATGTCATAACTATGGACACATAACTAGTGATTGCAGAAGCATGATCGATACTTCCATGAAAGAGAACACTGATATCATATGTAAGAAAGTGTGGATAAGAAAAAACAAAGAACAGGTGAAAAAAGACTATGTCCCAGAGAGCGCAAGATTGGAAATAAAATGAGATGAAGAGAATTCTTTAGAGAAAACGAAAGATTTCAGATACATAAAGGTTTGGAAAATAACTTAAAGAAAATAAGGACAGGTAAATAAGGAATAGGTTCAAGATATTGTACTTTCATGTATTGTACTGAAAGATGAATCCACAAACAGAAATAAAGAAGTCAAAGATCAGAGAGATGATGAATCTACCAATGAAGATGATGATGAATACACATCAGAGTAGGAATTTTTCTGATCCATTCGTCTTAGAGACTCCCAAGGAATATGAATATTAGAAAGGGGGAGTCTATGCGATAGTTGTGACAGAACAAAGAACCATCCTTTGAGCATCTTGTAGAGTTTGAGAAGATAGATCTAGAACAGTCAGTTAGCAGAAGTACAATTTGATAGAATAATCAAGACTTTATGATAGTATAGTGATAAATGGGTCAACATTATGGACAGTTGTGCAAGTAGAGTCTTGAATAGTATGGACAAAGACGGATTCGTAAGAACACTTAGCAAGTTTGGACAAATATATGATAGTGGACGAGAGCATGGATTCATAGATTGGTTCAGAGAGTGGTTTAGAGACAAAGGAACACTATCATACTGGATGATAATTACACAGGAAATGTCTCGAACAATGCTAATGGATTCCAAATTGACAGATAATTTTTTGACACATGTAGTGCATACAACAATTTACATTCAAAATAGAACAATTCTTAGAAACAACAATGACAAAAATCCCTATGAACTATGGAAAGGAAGCACAAACAATATCCTCTACATCAAGGTAACTCAAGGTAGTATTTTATTAATTGAAATTTATGTTGATGATATTGTTTTGGAAGTACTAATGATATGTAAAGCCAAAAATTTGCTAAGGATGTGCAATATGAATTTGAAATGTCATTACTTGGAGAGCTATCATTCTTTTTGGGTCTTCAAGTATGTCAAAGAAACCAACGAATTTTTATTTCTCAAACTAAGTATATCAGAGTAATGCTAAAGAGGTTCGGAATGGAAGATTACAAACTAGTTACCACTCCTATGAAAACTAGTTGCAAGATGAGAAAAGATGATGATTCAAAATGTACAAGCCAGAGGAAATACATGTCAATGATTGGAAGCTTACTATATGCGACAACATCTAGACCACAGGTAATGCAGGAAGTTGGACAAGTGGCATGATTTCAAGAAACACCAAACGAATCACATGTATTAGCAGTAAAGAGGATTTTCAAATATCTCAAAAGAACATAAGAGTTTGTATTATGGTATCCAAAAGGAAATGATCTATCACTTATTTCCTACACAATTATTGATTGGGAAGGTTGCATTGATGACCAAAAAGAACCAGTGGAGAAACATTCTACTTGGGTGAGTTTTTAGTATCATGGCTAAGAAAGAAACAATCATCAGTATCATTATCTACAACCGAGGAAGAGTATATTGCAGAAACAACATGTTGTACACAGGTTCTATGGATGAAACAAACTTTTACAGATATACATGTTGAGTATGATGAGCCCATTCCAATCTATTGTGATAAGACAAGCGCCATAAATATCTCGAAGAACTCAGTGATGCACTCCAATACAAAGCACATTCCAAGCAAGTATCACTTTCTATAGGAATAGGTAGTAGAGAAGAACATCAGAGTTGAATATGTGGGCACAAAAGAACAAGTGGAAAACATATTTACAAAACCACTTCCACAGGAAGCCTTTGAGTATCTTCGCCAGAGAATAGGAGTAATTTCTAGTCCAAAATGAATTCTTTTGAATCCTTATCTTATATGTCTTATATGTACATGAGGAATCACCATAAATAGGACAATTCATGTTGGGAGATTAATTTTAGGAGGAGTTGTGTTAGCGGGAGAAACCTTGGATGGAAAGATACCTTTTCCATTGATGACAAAGGGGGAGATATTTATCAGATGCAACGGTAAATTCTTGGAGAGAGAGCATAGAGGCATATTTCCAAGGGGAACGATTTTCACAAGGGGAGAATGAGCGATATGACTTCAAAGTGATACCCTTTTTAAAAGGGGGACATATTATTCATATGAAGGGAGAGAGAGTAATGAGAGGCTTATAAAGACAAAGAAAAATCAAAGGCATGTAAACAGGGGGAGCACCTCCAAGGAGAGTTTAGTCAGGGGGAGAAATCCCAAAGGGAGATACCCTTTATCATTGATGTCAAAGGGGGAGAGATAGAAACATTGATGAGGAGTATAAGCATGAATGTTATCATGAGTAAGTGTTGCCATCAATGTGGGTGTTGCCATCAATGCCAAAGGGGGAGATTGTCATACAGTTGGCTTAGGTTGATGGACAATTGGTATGGATTGTTGGTTGTCATTGATTTCAAACATTGAAGAGTGATATTGTATATTGATGTCAACCCTTGAAGAAATTTTGGTAGCAAATTTTGGTAATGGACCCAAGTTTGTTTGATGGATAATGGTATGAGTTTTGATATATTTGTAGGTAATACTATTCCATATGTATAGTACATTTCATTCCATTTCTGGTGGTATGTGGAACATCACATCACTTCTCACGGTTAGAGAGTTATGGCCATGTGAAGTTGGAGAAAGGTTTGGGTAATGGACCCAAGTTTGTTTGATGGATAATGGTATGGGTTTTGATATATTTATAGGTAATAATATTATATATGTATAGTAACTTTCATTCCATTTCCATTGGTATGTGGAATGCCACATAATGCCTCACGGTTAGAGATTTATGGCCATGTGAACTTGGAGAACCCTCATGCGTCATGTAGAATCCCAAAATGGTCAAAGTAGTCAAAGTGGTTTAAGAGATTTTAGAAGGTAAATAATAAAGTGAAGTGATGAGTGTAATATAAGTCAAATTGAATACAAAATAAATTATTTAAATAATAAAGTTAATGGATAAATTACTAATTTGACAAGTGGTTAGAAGTGGGTTAACCCTAAAATAAGGAAACTGAGTTAAGATGGTTAAAAGGTAACCCCTTGAGAAAGCTACATGAAAGTATAAATAAGATGAAAGGATCTCTCATTTTAATCAAACTTGAGCATATTGAAAATCTACAAGTGAATAAGGTAACCAAAGGATATCTAAGCCAAATTTCATAGGGAAGGTGAAGAAAAGAAGGCCGAAATTCAAGGGAGAATAAATTCTTTTGATGATGCTTTCTAAGGTATGTTATTTACACGTCATCTCACCATTTTTTCAATAACATTTTTTCTAGAATGATTCATATGTGAAATTGGGAGGCCATTGAAGAAACATATCCAAGTATCTATGATACAAATTTTAGCTTGTGGGTCATTGTAGTCTTGCAGTTACACGCCGTGGAAAATAGGGTTTGTGGCTAGTCCTGAAACTAGTCTAAAACAGTTGTTTTTAGTAAAAAAGTAATAATTTTTTCATAACAAATCCAAATTCAGTAAGTCCAAATGTATTGGTTATAGTATCGTTTGTATCATTCTGTGTACAATTTTTAGATCCATACAACAAATAGTCTGTGCAGGGCATGCTCTACAATTTCTCTCTCTAGAATACTCCATAATTCAACATTGTATGCCATTTTTGGTATAACTCCTTTTCTGAGAGGTTACAAGTAGTAAAATACAGAGGAATTTTCTAAAATACAATGAAGAATATTGTGTACCATTTTCATATCTTTATTCATTACATGTACATAGTTATGATTATTTCAAGATAGGTTTTTCGACTAATCGAAAATTAGTCATGTTAGACTAAAGTAAAGTTTGATGAAAATGCTAGTTTCTTGTTGTTAAAGTTAAGGAGGGTTTGCAGGTATGTGATCATATACACTAGGTCTATTATAGAGTTGAGGTATGTTACATATAGAGGTTGTGGCACATGGTTTTATGTAATGGTTTATAGTATTTGGTTATGGATAGTGTGATGCATTACTAGAGAACTTTTGATGGTTATATTGGTATATTTATTTGGTATATGGTTGAGGTACATGTTGGGTACATGGTTGGTACAAGTAGTTGATGAGTTGGCACACACATGAGATGTATAGCTGATGCAAGAGCATCGGAAGGCATGCAAGCATAGCCAGCAGCGAGACAGGGCGAACATAAGAGACAGCTGGAAAAGCACCGAGCACATTTTTTAAAATGTTTTGAAATATTAATGAAGTAATTAAGTGGAGGCATGCATGTATTATTGTAAAATGACCTTGAGTGATCCGCTCTCATCCATAGTAGATAGGATCCTTTATGTGTAATGAATGTAGGTAGATAGAATTTAATGCTTAGATTAGACTATTTTAGAGCGCAAGAGGGAAATGGGATATAGACACCCTCATTGTATAGTGGAAATATTATTATGTCAATATAGAATAGAGCATAGAGAATAGAGTAGAGAGTTGCAGTTGAAAACACCCATGTACAGAGATTTGAATTAATAGAAAGAAATTCGAATCAAATTCATGGTGTCGTATTTGTTCTCTGTGTATGGATGTTGAGTGTTATGCTCATGGATGTTTACTTTATGTTATACATTTTCTTTATATGCTGTGTATATGATTTCATGCATTTTATTTATATTTTGTGTATACGATTTCATGCTTTGTGTTTGAATTCCGAGAGAGAGTAAGGAGTGAGTTTCAATTGTTTCTTTGCCTGAGTGAGTAAAATTCCTGCAAGGAGTGCAGTGAAGCTTGTTCGCAAGGAGTGCAGTGAAGCTTGTCCGCAAGGAGTGCGTTGACAGAAGTCAGAGTTTATCTCTGAAAGCTCAGGAGGGATAAAAATTGTTCTCATTCTCACAGAAGTGAAAGTTGAAAACAGGAGCCGTGCAAGTTGTGTGCAGGCCGAGTAAAGTCTTAGAGGTTGTGAACCTGAGAAATTGTTGAAGGACTACTGCTGTAGGGAGTGCACAGAGTCAAAGGAATTCAATTATTTGAATTAATTGAAGGATTCACCGCAAGGAGTGCGTGCAAAAGTCTTCTTGAAGACTCGAGTCGTGGAGGAAGCTCAGAGGAATTTGTGCCTTCAAATGTTGGAAGAAGGTGCAACAACATTGTCTTGCTGGTGGACCGATTTCGTGAAGGCATACTTGCCCATTTCGCACAAAACATTAAGGAGGCATTTGATGGTTAGAATCCTCAATGGAGGATTCGAGAAGTCTTGGAAGCCGTCAGATATCGCAGAGCAGCAGGGGAGTTATGACAACATTCGTCTAATGCAAGATCGGGAAAATTGGACCGTAGGATCCGAACCAACGAGGGTCATTGGATCACTTGCGAAATCACATCTCGGGGTTTCGAGAGGTGAAGGGTCGAAACCTTTGTAGCGAGAGTTGCGAAATCATGAAAGGCGATGTCCTAAAATAGCGGGAAAATCTAAGCCGCCCAATTGGGAGGACACATGTCGCGAAATCACCCGTATTGGGGTTTCGGGCATCGGAGGTCCGAAAGAGAAGTTTTTCAACTTTGCGAGTGGTGAAGCTGCGAAGTGAATCAGGACCATCCGTTAGGAGGAGGACAGGTGGAAGAGATCTAGGGATCTCACGAATTCGTGGTTTCGTAAGGTGAAAGCCCAAAGTTTGGGTACCCCAAGTTGCGAGAAGTGAAGCCACGAAGTGTCGAGGTTGCACATAAGAGACACGTTGCATAACCACATGGTGGGCCTGGGAAATAATCAGCCGGACACACATCATAGATTTTGAGGAGTCAAAACCCTGTTGACCTCTCACGTCTCGGGGAATCGGGAGATAAAGGGACAAAGGTTCGAGAATTCGACTCACGAAGTTGCGAGTAGTGAGGATGAGAGGAGGAAGGTCAGATCTCTCCTCTCGGGGGGTTTGGAAAAGAAGGTGCTAAAGTTTGAACCTTTGAACTCGCGAAGGTGCGAGAGGCGAAAGGCACTAGTGCTTAGCCTAGCCAGTGGTCGTTCAAGGAGGGCGCTGACAAAGGGAGAGCTATACCCATTTTGCGATTCGGGTATTGCGAGATCGCAGAGGTCCTTGACCTAAGGGCTGAGTGGGTCTACACCATCTGGTATCAGAGCCTGATTCTTGTTTGTATATTTCATGTAGGAAAAGCAAGAAGGAATTTCAACCATGCCATTGAGGAGAAGATATAGGCAAACACCCGATCCGCTAGAGGATAGGGAAATGCCAGAAGGAAGGGGCATGCAGGTGCAGAATCCATAAGTGGAAAGATATTTGCATGACATTCGTGCCAGACTCGTGGATGTGGAAATAAAAAAAAAGGTGAACAACTGATATTGGAGATGTCAGTGAGTTCGAAAGTGAAGATGACATTGGATATGAAGAAGAATAAATTGTAGGAGAAGATGCAGCAAATGAACACTTAACTAGAGATGTTGCAAGAATGAGTGCAAGAGACAAAATGGACATTCTAGTTTATGAGGGAAACTTGGATGCTGAAGAGCTTCTAGATTGGATTAGAGCTTTGGACACATATTTTGACTATGAAGATGTCAAAGAAGACAAGAAGGTCAAACATGCTGTCATGAGACTTAAAGGACATGCAACATTGTGGTGGGATGAATTGCAAGCTGACAAACGCTGCCAAGGTAAGCAAAAAATCAAGAGTTGGGATAGGATGATTACAAAGATGAAAGTGAAATTCATTCCCAGGGATTATCAAATTACTCTGTTTCGGAGAATACAAAATTTGAGATAGAAGATGATGACAGTAAAGGAGTATACTGAAGAGTTCTATAGGTTGAACATCAGAGTAGGTCATCATGAAAGTAATGATGAAAAGGTTGCCAGGTATATGAATGGCCTGAGATATGAAATTCAGGATGAGATGAGCATAATGACCATCTGAATGGTGGAAGATGCTTATCAAATGGCTCTAAAGGCGGAAGATAAGATAAGCCGAAAACAAGGTCAAAGAGGCTGAGGCAGAAGTCAAGCCAGGGGCAAATCAATCGTCCAAGATAGAAATCAGAAACCCAAGGAAGACTAGAAGAAACCTCAGATTGAGAGAGGTGGAAGCTCACAGAAAGGGCAATATGTTGGACAGAGAATGCAGTATGCTGATCAGAGAGGAGAGTATGTTGATAACAACATTTTTCCTCGTACTAGAGGTAGAGGAAGAGGAAGAGGTGGAGTAATAAAATGATTCATGTGTGGAAGGGTCAGACACAAGTCTTATGAGTGTCTAGACAAGAAGAAAGAGGAAGGAGGGACTCACATTGTTGAATCATAGAGGAAAAATGTTGAGGCAGAGGATGCTGAAGGCGGAAGATCACTGATGATGCAAAAAGTTCTTTTGACACCAGAGAAGGAAGTGGAGAGTTCAGTCCAAAGGAGCAGACTTTTTCGGACTACTTGCAAGGCCAACGATAGGGTATGCAAGGTCATTGTGGACAGTGGTAGCATATACAATCTTGTTTCAACAGAGATGGTAGAAAAACTGGAGCTAGAGATGATTGATCATCCAAGCCCATACAAAGTTTCGTGGTTACAAAAAGGACATCAGGTAAATGTCACTAAACAATGTTTAATTGAGTTTAAAATAGGAGGGTATAAAGATGAAATACTCTGTGATGTTATTCCTATGGATGTTTGTCATCTATTGTTGGGTAGATCATGGCAATATGATAGGAATGTGATTCATGATAGGAGAATGAACACATACACCATAGAGAAAAATGGGAGAACTCACATGGTGTTGCCGATCAAAGATAAAGAAATAAAACCTGAAGTAAGCAACACTGTACTTCTCATGAGTGGGAAGGAACTTCTTACAGAGGTTAAGAAGAAGGAGTAATCGCAATTCATTGTGGTCAGGAATCCAAAGATTGTTTTAACTAGAACAAGGGTAGATGATTTACCAGAAGATGTTCAGGAACTGTTGGAAGAGTTCGTTGACATAGTAGTGGATGAACTACCTCGTTCGTTGCCACCGATTAGAAGTATAAGTCATCAAATTGATCTCATGCCTGGAGCAAGTTTTCCAAACAAAGAAGCGTGCAGATTGACGCCACAGGAGAATGAAGAAGTCAAAAGACAGGTCCAGGATTTAATGGACAAGGGGTTGGTGAGAGAAATCTTGATTCCATGTGTTGTTCCGACAGTACTCAGTCTGAAGAAAGACAGAGGCTGGAGGATGTGTACTGACACGAGGGAAATCAACAAAATAACCATCAGGTATAGATTTTCATTGCCAAGGATGGATGATCTGATGGATTGCTTTAGTGGAGCCAATTTTTTTTCGAAGATTGATTTGAAAAGTGGATATCACCAGATTCGTATGAGAGAAGGTGATGAATGGAAGACATCCTTCAAGACTAACAAAGGGTTGTATGAATGGCTTGTTATGTCGTTTGGTTTAACAAACACACCGAGTACTTTCATGAGGTTGATGAATGAAGTCCTAAAGGAGTTCATCGGAAAATTTGTCATTGTGTATCTTGATGACATACTGATTTTTAGTAAAACAGAGGTAGAGCATCTGAAACATTTGGCTACAGTGATGCAGAGGCTACAGCAAGAGAAGTTGTTGATAAATATGAAGAAATCCTCATTCATGAAGACAAAGCTCATTTATTTGGGTTTTTTTATTTCTGCAGATAAGCTGAGGATGGATCCAGATAAGGTGGAGGTGATTAAGAATTGGCCTTCACCAAAGAATATCTTTGAAGTTCGAAGTTTTCACGGATTGGCTAGTTTCTACCAGAAGTTCATCAGAAATTTCAGTGGAATTAGTGCATCGATGATGGACACAGTGAAGAAGAGGCACAAGTCTTTTCACTAGATGGAAGAGGCTGAGAAAAGCTTCAATTTGTTGAAAAGGAAAATTACAGAACAACCAATTCTGGTGTTGCCTGATTTCCAAAAGACATTTCAAGTAAAATGTTATGCAGGTGGATTTGCAATAGGGGCAGTCTTGAGTCAAGAAGACAGGACGATAGCATATTTCAGCGAGAAGCTGAATGAAACCAAGATAAAATATTCCACGTATGATAAGGAATTCTATGCAATTATTCAGGCATTGAAGAAATGGAGACATTATTTGATTCCTAAGGAGTTTGTCTTATACAGTGATAATCATGCATTTCAATTTGTGACTCAGCAGGAGAAGTTGAATCAAAAACATGTTAAATGGGTTGAATATATGAAAATTTTCACTTTTGTAATTAAACATATTTCTGGAACTGCTAACAAAGTTGTTGATGTTTTGAGTAGTAAATGTTTTCTATTACAGGAGTTCAGAGTCAAAACATTGGGTATTGATGATCTCAAGGACATGTACATAGATGATCCAGATTTTAAAGAGGCGTATGAAGCAGCTGAGAATCCAATCTCAGGAATAGAAGCCAATGGGTAGAACACATGATCCAAGAAGGATTACTATTTAAAGGTAATCAACTTTGTATTCCAAAATGATCGATGAGGGAGAATTTGTTGAAGGAGAAACATAATGGAGGATTAGCCAGGCATTTCGGTCATGACAAGACATTCACAAAGCTAAATGAGTCATATTTTTGGCCAGGAATGCGAATAGACGTCAAAATATTCGTGGATAGATGTAGAATTTGTCAGCATTCAAAAGGAAAGAGGCAGAATGTTGGATTTTATCAACCGTTACCCATACCTGACAGGCCATGGGATGTAGTCAGCATGGACTTCATATTGGGGTTGCCAAGAACACAAAGAAGTTTTGACTCAATCTTTTTGGTAGTGGATATATTTTCCAAAATGGCACATTTCATTCCATGTCAGAAAACTAGTGACGCAACTCACATTGCTAACATGTTTTTCAAAGAAGTCATTAGACTTCACGGCTTACCAAGGAGCATATCTTTGGATCGATACACCAAGTTTGTAGGACACTTCTGGAGAACCTTATGGAAAAATTTGGGAACAAACTTGTCGTTTAGTTCAACTTATCATCCTCAGATAGATGGGTAGACAGAAGTCATGAACAAGAGTTTGGGAGACTTGTTGAGGAGCTTGGTGATAGAACACCACATTCAGTGGGACAACATATTACCATAGGTAGAGTTTTCTTATAATGACTCTCTTAATAGGATCACAGGACTGAGTCCATTTCAAATTGTTTATGGCATGCAACCAAGAGGAATTTCTGAGCTGAGGGATTCAGAACAGATTGCGACTAGGAGYGCTAGTGCARAAGATTTCGCAGAGGCGATGAAGGAACTTCAAAGCCGGTGAAGGAACAATTGCAGAGTTCAAGACAAGAATATAAGCATAGAGCAGATCAACACAGGAGACAACTTTAGTTCGAAGTTGGTGATTTGATCCTTGCACATTTGAGAAAGGAAAGGTTCCCGAGTGGAACATATAATAAACTGAAGATGAAGAAAATCGGCCCATGTAAGGTCTTGAAGAAATTTGGGGCGAGTGCATATGAGATTGAATTACTCGATGGGATCAAAATTTCTCTGAAATTCAATGTCTCATATTTGTACCCTTATAAAGCTGAGGAAGTAGAAGAAGGTAGTGAACAACCAAGGATTCAGTGGACAAAACAAATGTGAGTTGTAGAAAAGACGTAGATGGAGCGCATACTCGACAAAAGAGTTGGTAAGAGGACCAGACAAAAGAAATACTTTGAATACTTGGTCAAGTGGAAGGGCCATCCAGTTGAAGATGCCAACTAGGAGAATGAAGCAGAAATCCAGAAGCATGGACAGACTGTGTGCGAGCTCATGGACAGGAGTCCATGAAAATTTTCAAGCGAGGGAGTATGATGCAGGAGCATCGCAAGACGTGCAAGCATAGCCAACAGAGAGACAACACGGAGATAAGAGACAGTTGGAAAAGCACCGAGCACATTTTTTAAAATGTTTTGAAATATTAATGAAGTCATTAAGTGGAGGCATGCATGTATTATTGTAAAAGGACCTTGAGGGATCCTCTCTCATCCATAGTAGATAGGAGCCTTTATGTGTAATGAATGTAGGTAGATAGAATTTAATGCTTAGATTAGACAGTTTTAGAGTGCAAGAGGGAAACATGATATAGACACCCTCATTGTATAGTGGAAATATTATTATGTCAATAGAGCATAGAGCATAGAGAATAGAGCAGAGAGTTGTAGTTGAAAACACCCATGTACAGAGATTTGAATTAATAGAAACAACTTCGATTCAAATTCATGGTGTCGTATTTGTTCTTTGTGTATGCATGTTGAGTGTTATGCTCATGGATGTTTAATTTTTGTTATACATTTGCTTTATATGTTGTGCATATGATTTCATGCTTTGTGTTTGAAGTCCGAGAGAGAGTAAGGAATGAGTTTCAATTGTTTCTCTACCTGAGTGAGTAAAATTCCTGCAAGGAGTACAGTGAAGTTTGTCTGCAAGGAGTGCGTTGACAAATGTCAGAGTTTATCTCTGAAATCTCAGGAGGGATAACAATTGTTCTCATTCTCGCAGAAGTGCAAGTTCAACATAGGAGCCGTGCAATGTGTGTGCAGGCCGAGTAAAGTCTTAGAGGTTGTGAACCTGAGAAATTGTTGAAGGACTACTGCTGCAAGGAGTGCGCAGAGTCGAACGACTTCAATTCTTTGAAGTAATTGGAGGATTTTCCACAAGACGTGCGTGCGAGAGTATTCTTGAAGACTTGAGTTGTGGAGGAAGCTCAAAGCTATTTGTGCCTTAAAATGTTGGAAGAAGGTGCAACAACGTTGGCTTGCTGGTGGACCGATTTTGTGAAGGCATACTAGCCCATTTAGCAGAAAACATTAAGGAGGCATTTGATTGTCAGAATACTGCATGGAGGATTCACAAAGTCCCGGAAGCCGTCAAATCTCACAGAGGAGCAGGGGATTTACGGTAGCATTCATCCAGTGCAAGATCATGAAAACAGACCATAGGATCCGATCCAACGAGGGTCGTTGGATCACTCGCGAAATCGCATCTCGAGTTTTTGGAAGGTGAAGGGTCAAAACTTCTGTAGAAAGACTCGTGAAATCACGAAAGGCGAGGTCCTGAAATAGCGGGAAAATCTAAGCCACCCGATTGGGAGGACACGTGTTGCGAAATCACCCGTATCAGGGTTTCGGGCATCGGAGGTCCGAAAGAGAATTTTTTCAACTTCGCGAGTGGCGAAGCTGCGAAATGAATCAGGACCGTCTGTTAGGAGGAGGACAGGTGGCAGAGATCTAGGGATCTCGCGAATTCGGGTTTCGTACAGTGAAATCCCAAATTTTGGGTACCCCAAGTTGCGAGAAGCGAAGTCACGAAGTGTCGAGGTTTCACATAAGAGACATGTGGCAGAACCACATGGTGGGCCCGGGAAATAATCAGCCAAAACCACGTCACGCATTTTGAGGAGTCAACACCCTGTTGACCTCTCACGTCTCGGGGACTTGGGAGATAAAGGGACGAAGGTTTGAGCGTTCGAGTTGCGAATTCATGAGTAGCAAGGACGAGAGGAGAAAGGTCAAATCTCGCCTCTCGGGGGGTTCAGAAAAGAAGGTGCCAAATGTTGAACCTTTGAACTTACAAAGGTGTGAGAGGCGAGAGCTGCTAGTGCTTAGCCTAGCCGGTGGTTGCGCAAGGAGGGTGCTGACAAAGGGAGAGTTGTACCCATTTCACGATCTCGGGTATCGCGAGATTGCAGAGGAAGAGTCAAAAGTCACGACTCGTGAACTCGAAAAATTGTGAGCCGCGGTAAAGGACCCGTGGATTGATTTGAAAGGGGATACCAACAGAAAATCCGAAAGAGTCGATCCGGCTCGAAGGGCATATAGAACGATCAAGGAAGAGGATTATCGACATGAGGACCGAGTGGGTATTCTCCAATAGTTGATGATGTTTGTACAAATTGATGAGTCATAGTTGATATATGATTGGTACATACTTGGTACATGGTTGGAGTCACTTGTTAGTAGTATTGTTGACACATGATTTATGGATGACGTATCATACTTGTATTGGTATATTATTAGAAGAACATATTGATCTTGGTGATAATTATGATATATTGTGTTTATGAACATCTTTGAGAGTTGTCTTGGTGAGAAGCTCTGATTTGGTTGATCAGATCAATGAGACAGGTTGTTGTGATAGGTTGTTTGGAAATGTTGTTGTGAGATGTTATTTGTACAGGTTTGGTGCATGGTTGATGCACTTATTCATGGTATAGGTTGAGGTATAGATTGGTGCATGGTTGATGCACTTGTTTATGGTACATGTTGATTATAGGTTATTTGGTATAGGTTGGTGCATGGTTGATGCACTTGTTTATGGTATAGGTTGATTACAGGTTGAGGTACAGGTTGATGCATGGTTGATGCATGTTTTAGGTTATTGGTACAGGTTGTTTGGTGCAGGTTGATTGGTATAGGTTTACAACAATATATCTCAAAGTGGTAGTGTGATAGTGGTTCCATCATTTTACTTCTATGTCAGGGAAGTTGGACGGGGAAAGGACAGGTGGTTGTAGCCTCCTTTCGATTGTATCCAAAAAACATAGGGGGTTGTATCCTTGTTATGGTTGTAGCCAAATAATTGGGGAGTTGAATCTTCCCTCGGGTTGTATCCTGATAAACTAGGGGTTTGCAGCCTCCTTCCAGTTGCAGTTGGAAAACAAAGGAAGTTGGTTCTTCCAATGAATGTAATTCTTAAATACATATAAGAAAAATGATTTTGTGGTTTTCTCCCACTTTGGGTTTCCACGTAAAACACTAGTGTACAATGTATGTGTGTGATTGATCATTTTTTCATTGTTTATTTACTCCGCAACTATTGGATGATAATGCTACATTGATATAACACTTGAATTTTATGGTGAAAAAGGATTAAATTGCTCTATTACTGATTCACCCCCCCTCTCAGTAATCCAACATCCCTCCCTTCCCTTCTTTCTCTACCACACCCTCTCTTTACCCTATACCTCAATCTCTCTATCCCACTCTCAAGCTCTATTTTACTCTTGTTGGCTCTTTTCATCCCTCCCATTATCTCCCTCTCCCCCCTTCTCTCTATTTAATGTACAACTCTCTCCCCCTCTCTCTATATCCCCCTTCCTCTCTCTCCTCTACTCTCTCCCCATTTCTCTCTTTATATCTTTCTACCCACCCTTCCCTTTATCTTACCCCTTCCTCTCACACTAAGTCTCACGCTCTCTCTACCCTGTCCTCCCCCTCCCCTGCACCCTCTCTCTCTCTCTCCTTCTCACTATATTTTCTCTCTCTCTATCTTTGATATATGTATGCCTCCCCAATTCCTCTCACTCTATCTCTACCCAATCTCTTTGTCTCCCTTTCCCTCTCCCTCCTTATCATTGTTGTTAGTCTCTTTCTCTCTCTCTCTCTACCACCTTTTATTGGTCTTCCTCTCCCACCCTATCACAATCTCAAATAATCCATCTCTACCCCCTTCTCTCTTTACCTCTTGCATCTAACCCTCACTCACCCACTCCCTGTATCCCCCTCCCTCTCTCTCCCCCACTCTCCCCACCTTGCTCTATTTTCTTCTATATAACCCCCTTTCCCTCTTTCCCCCCATCCCCTCTCTCTCTACCCCCTCTCTCTATGTAGTTGTCCCTCACTCTCTCTCATTCTATTTTTCTTCCCCTCTCCCCCTCTCAGAATATTTTTCTTCCTCTCTCTACAACCCCCCTCCCTACATCATAAGGAAAGAAATGACATTGAACTAGACATGTCAAGACCTAGACCTAGACCTTTACATGGAAAGACCTAGACCATGACCTAGACCTATACAATGACCATGACATAGACCTGGAACACGACATAGAGCTAGATATAGATTTATACCATGACCTATACCACCTTAGCTCCATATAATCCTAGGCATAACCTATACTCAAACCTTAACCCTATCCACACTTGAGCCTTGAGTGCACTATGCATATACCTCTTGTTAAAGGCCTCACAGCCTTGAACCCACATCACCCACATCTTAGTTCTCTAACCATTTCTCTATGCTTGACAACACTTTCAATACTGACCCCTTAGGTCCTAGTTGTCCCCATACCTCTATACATATTTATTCATGTTACGAGGAAAATCTCTCTATGGCTAGGGTAAACCACAACAACCGGAAATGACTGCAGAAATCAACTCTCTTCTCAAGTATGTTGTGTAAAACAATATGCTATAAAGACAAGATAAAAGGCCTACCTCGTCCGGATGTTCGATGAAGTCCACCATTGAGCACTTGACCCAAGGCAATATACCTGCAACTAGTCCTCAAAAACCAAGAAAAGCAAGCATATGGTGACAATAAATGATGTTATCACATTCAATAGCATAATCCATTAATAAACATGAAAAATACGCCCATGGAATAATAATTCAAATATTTGCAAGATATCAACTAGATGGGAAAAGAGTATTTCTATTAATATGTGATCAACATAAGTGAAAATGTTACAGACTTCTGTGTCGGCACAGTTCAGAACCGAGAAACTAAGTTCCTTCTAGCTGGGCCTCCACCACTTCAATCCTCCACCAAAGGCAAGATCATAAAAGAGAAACAATGAGGTTATCAATCAATAAGAGAATATATTGGGGGCTAAACACTATGCTCAGACTTAAAGGACAAAGGGATGCAGACTCAATATGAAGTAAATAAGTTCTCCAAAGTAACTTTGTTCTCAAAATTGAATTCTTTCTCTTATTTCCATAGCTTGGAATTCACCCATTTATAGCCTTCAAAATGGAACTGAAGGGATAATTCTGAATGTTTCTAGTATATGGAAGCCCAAGGATCATAGATCTCCTATCGTGACATGGAAGCTCGACATTAATTTTCATTTGCTGGCACAAATCTCGATGTACATGGGTTGTAGTGGTGCAACCTATGTAAACGCATGTTGTATAGTAGGCAAGATGCGTACATGTGGAAAAATATGTATTTTTAGCTCTGGATTTTACAAACAAGGATGATAAGTTTGCATAGGGAAATGGAAAAAGTCCTTTTGTGCAAGATTGCATAGGGTGAGGAAAATCTTGCTGTAAGAATTCATGAATAATATTTGTCTATAATAAAATCTATATACATTGCATAAAGACAACACACAAACTCTTAGCCTTGTAGTTGTTGTTTGCTTATTCCCATCAAGAACGTGCACGTGCTAAATCACTTGCATGTTCTAGGAACATGTGAACATTCATGCTAGATATTTTTTGGTGCCAAACACACTCCACAACCTCATCTATCTCAAGCCCAACAAAGATTTTTCGACATCTACACACAAAAATAATTTGAACATACATGTTTTTTCTTATTTTAGTATTGTTGTTTGATTCATAGACAATTTTGTGCTATTGCAAGACCATTGTGGGAAGAATTGGAAGAAAAATTTGTCCAAGTGGAATTGGAATTCTTGTTTGTGTCTTTTTGGAATTCGAAGACAAATTTGTCCAATCAGAATTTTTGTTATTGTCTTCTCGTGTATTCTTGGAATTGGAAGAATTTTTTTTCCAATTGGAATTGTTAATTGTGTAATACCAAGACAAATTTATCCAATTGGAATTGGAATTGTTAGTTGTCTTATTGTGTAATACTAAGAAAAATTCGTTGTCTTTGTGGGGTTTTTGAAAGACAATTTTTTTCTTCGAACATGGGGAACAAAAAGATTTGAGAAAGAAAGTCCTCAAGAAAAGATAAATCAATTGAAAAGGTATAAGAATAAAGAGAAAATAAAATGTTATGTATGTCAAAGTGTGGGATTTCATAAGAGGCCCATCCAATTTCTAGCTGAATAGATGTCATTGTTGTTTCTCCTCCATCACCATAAGCAAAGCAAAGGATTTCAGTAGAGACTAATCCATCCAATATCTCATCAATATAGCATGTTGTGGATGACCAGATGATGGAGGATTTTCTTAGAGATGAATATGAAATGGATGAAATTGGAGAGAAAAATGGTGTACAACATTGTGGTGAAGAAGTTCCTTTGGTCCAGCTTCTTGTTGGAAAGTAAAACATTCTAGAAACTAGTGAATCCCATTTCCACTCCCCTCCAAGATTTGATCCCCTAGTGATTGAAGGGGAAATAAATGAAACATTGTTAACTCCACAGAAAGGAGGTCAAGAGTGTCAGAATAGGGGTTCATCATCCCTACCTATATTGATCACTCTACATCAAAGAACTCCTAAATGCATTCAGGTCAATGAATGTGATCTAGTGATCTATAGGCGATGCACACCTTTGGTGCAACCTCTTGTTGGACAGTTAAACATTCGAGAAAATATCCAATTCTATGTCCACTCTCCTACCATATTTGATCTTCCAGTGATTGAAGGGGAAAGAACTACAACATTGTTAACTCCACAACAAGGAGGTCAAGAGTTCCAGAAGAAGGGTTCATCATCCCTACCTGGATTGAGCAATCCATGGTGAATAAATCCTAAACAAGTTCGGGTCAATGAAAGTGATCTAGAATCTCTTGAAGGTAAGTTACCTAACTGTGCTATTCCTTATAATTCTTATAAAATCATTAAAGAATATTTCGAACCAAAATCCAATGCTGCCAAATGCCAATTATTTTTGGCTTTGTCAAAATCTAGAAGTTTGACTACTGTTAGGAGAATTATAGGAATTAAAACAATCAAAATTTTAGAAACAAGTCAGCATATTGTTAGAAACCTTGTATACTCTTTTCAAATAATTGATAAGAAATATCATTCTAAAGATCACAATGCAGTTTGACATGTCTTGACACAATCAATTGTTATAAAGATCACAAGAAAACATCATTTGTTACAAAAAACCTCACACCTCATGAAAATAAATGTAAAAACCATTAAATAAAGTATTCACATAGATGAGATAACCTCAACACAGGTGGTCCAATAAATTTGTGGGACATCACTGGTAGGATACGTTTGTTTTGAGATGAAGTTAATTGGAGCAGTTAAGGGACTAGTACAAGATCTCTGGAATGAGAACACTAGACCTTCTTCCAACCAAAAAGATGTACTAAAATTTAGAAGGAGATTTAGGGACTATGAACCCCATATTAAACACTTTCTTGACATTACATAGACATAATTGTATGAGAGATTCATGACAGTACATAGTGCACTTAACTTTGGGCAAAGATATTTCCATAAATGCAATCCTTGGTATGTTCAAATGAACACAATTTGTAACACATGTTGTTGTAGATATCACATTGAGTATGGTTATTATTATGACACACACACACACACACAAATATATATTGTGACACACACACACACACACAAATATATATATATATATATATATATATATATATATATATATATATATTATGTTTTTCATAACACCCTCCCTTTTGTAGGAATGCTCATTTATATTGTCATCATCATCTGGAGGATTTATTCACAACATCTTGTGTACAATACTAGAGGGTTGTACATTTTATCAAAAATATTTCTCATATGGGACATGCCCCATGTGAAATGTAATGATGCTACTAAGCAAGTGCATCCATGTAAGCGATGGACATGAATTGGGGAGGAAGGAGGTTTCCTTGCAAATATTTAAATATGTTGCATATGATATTGATGGAGGACATGAAAGAAAAAATACACAATTGGTGAATTCCCAAGTACAAGTATGTGACTTCATGAAATAATTCATTTAAAAGACATAACATTATGTTCAACATGTTCATGTGGCTTGATGGAAAGACAAGTATTTTAGAATATGCAAAGATACATTTCTCGTTGGTACTATGTTATAAGTGGTTGATTTTTCAAAGAACTACACCCTTCAACCATAAAATGAGACTCAAAGCCAATATTATCACTCATAGAAGGTTAGCATAATGATCCATATCAAATACAAGTATGAGCCTAATAGTAACAAAGAGAACAAAGTTATATTGAAGGAGTTTCACTTATATATAAGAAACGACCCATGCCATGACTTTGCCTATGTACAACATTGCTTTCAATTGTTTTACAATCACCTTAAGGAGAAAACATACAGATGGATCAATATTGGATTTGGTCATATGGTTTCATAGAACAATTAAAAAATGCTCGTGTAGTTAAATGGTTGTGTATGTTGCACATAAGAATCAAGGTTTTGTTTTTTGTTATTCTTGTTTAAATGCAATCCTCATTTTGATTTGAATTTTTCCTTACATAATGTTACAAAAAGTTTTATTTATTGTTGTATATGTTAAAATGGTAATCTACATGACAATACATGGGAAGCTACATGGAAATGGAATGGAATGTATTGGAAAGGCGTGGCAAGGCATGACAATGGCATGGCGTGGAAATGGAATGGATTGGGAATCCATAACATTGGCATGGCATGGCAATGGAAAGGCATGACAATGGGATGCAATGGCATGGAATGATAAGGCATGAAAATGGCATGGAATGACATGGCTTGGAAAGGCATAGAAATGGCATGGCATGGAAATTCATGAAAATGGCATGACTCAGCAAGGCATGACAATGGCATGGAAATGACATGGCATGAATGGATTTATGGGATTGGGATTGGGAGGGTCCTTTGCATATTTGTGTTATCTAACCCAAAAATTTGGTAGGAATGTGAAATAAAATATCATAGATGGTGAAGGGAAAATAATAATGGTTTCAAGTCTCTTTGGAGGAAGTTTGGTTGCAAGGCATTACTTTCTAGGGTTTTTCATGAAATGTAACCTCAAAAAATTTATTTGTAAGTGGAAAATTATACCCATCTCAAGATATAATTTCCATGTGAAATCTCTCATTGTATTGATCAAAATCAATAAGATTAGTGGACATCATGGAAGGATGAATAAATGTTGTTAATTATTGATGGGTTTAACCTCTTGTTATATAGTCAAACTTTCCAGAAAATAGTCAATCACATACCTTTGGTACAACCTCTTGTTGGAATGCCAAACATTCCAGAAAATAGTCAATCGCATCTCCACTCTCCTACCATATTTTGCCTGCTAGTGATTGAAGGGGAAAGAACTACAACATTGTTAACTCCACAACAAGGAGGTCAAGAGTGCCAGAATAAGGGTTCATCGTCCCTACCTGGATTAAGATCTCTGTGGTGAAGAACTCCTAAACACATTCAGGTCAATGAAATTGATCTATCATCACTTGTAGGTAAGTTACATAACCGTACTATTCCTTGTAATTATTATAAAATCATTAAATAATATTTCGAACAAAAATCCGATGCTGCCATAAGCCAATTGTTTTTGGCTTTGTCAAAATATAGAAGTTTGACTATTGTTAGGAGAATTTTAGGCATTAAAACAATCAAAAGTTTAGAAACAAGTCATCATATTATTAGAAACCTTGTATACTATTTTCAAATAATTGGTAAGAAATATCATTCTAAAGATTGCAATCCAGTTTGACTTGCCTTGACACAATCAATTGTTAGAAAGATCACAAGAAAACATCGTTTGTTACAAAAAAACTCACACCTCATCAAACGAAATCTAAAAACCATTAGAAAGTATTCACATAGATGAAATAGCCTCAACACAGGTGGCCCAACAGATTTGTGGGACTTCATTGGTAGGCTACCTTGTTCTAACATGAAGTTAATTGGAGCAGTTAAGGGACTAGTACAATATCTCTGGCATGAGAACACTAGACCTTCTTCCAACCAAAAAGATGTACTAAAATTGAGAAGGGGATTTATGGAATATGAACCCCATATTAAACACTTTATTGACATTATGTAGACATAATTGTATGAGAGAGTCATGATAGTACATACTGCACTTAACTTGGGCCAAATATATTTCCATAAATGCAATCCTTGGTATGTTCGAATGAACACAATTTGTAACACATGTTTTTGTAGATATCACATTGAGTATCATTATTATTATGAAACACACACACACACACACACACACACACACACACACACACACATATTTCATGTTTTTCATAACACCCTTTTGTAGGAATGCTCAGTTATATTGTCGTCGTCATATGGAGAATTTATTCACAACATCTTGTGTACAAGACTAGAGTGTTGTACATTTTATCAAATAAATTTCTCAAATGGGACATGCCCCATGTGCAGTGTAATGACATTACTAAGAAATTGCATCCATGTAAGCAAAGGACATGAATTGGGTTGGAAGGAGGTTGTGTTGCAAATATTTAAATATGTCGCATATGATATTGATGGAGGACATGAAAGACAAAAGACATAATTGGTGAATTCACAAGTACGAGTATGCAACTTCATGAAATAATTGATTTAAAATACATGACATTATGTTCAAAATTTTCATGTGGCTCGATGGAAAGACAAGTATTTTAGAATATGCAAAGATACATTTCTCGTTGGTACTATGTTATAAGTGGTTGATTTTGTAGACAAATACACCCTTCAACCATAAAATGAGACTCAAAGCCAATATTATCACTCATAAAAGGTTAGAATAATGATCCATATCACATATAGGCATGAGCCAAATAGTAACCAAGAAAACTGAGTTATATTGAAGGAGTTTCACTTCTATATAAGCGAAGATCTTTGCCATGACGTTTCCTATGTACAACATTGCTTTCAATTGTTTTACAATGACCTTAAGGAGAAAACATACATATGGATCAATATTGGATTTGGTCATATGGTTGCGTAGACCAGTTAAAAAATGCTTATGTATTTCAATGGTTTTTTATGTTGCACAGAAGAATCAAGGTTTTGTTTTTGTTATTCTTGTTTAAATGAAATCCTCATTTTGATTTGAATTTTTCCTTACATAATGTTACAGAAAGGTATATGTATTGTTGTATATTTTAAAATGGGAATCTACATGACAAGACATGGGAAGCTACATGAAAATGGAATGACATGTCTTGGAAAGGCGTGGCAATTCAAGACAATGGCATGACATGGCAATGACATGGATTGGTAATCCATAGCATTGGCATGGCATGGCAATGGCAAGGCATGACACTGGGATTCAATGGAATGGAGACACAAGGCATGGAATGGCGTGCCTTAGAAGGGCATGGAATGACATGGCATGGCAGGAAATGCATGGAAATGGCATGGCTCGACAAGGCATGACAATGTCATGGAAATAACATGGAATGAACAGGTTTGTGGGATTGAGATTGGGAGGGTCCTTTGGCTCTTTCTATTCTCTAACCCAAAAATTGGGTAGGAATGTGAAATAAAATATCATAGATGGTGAAGGGGAAATAATAATGGTTTCAAGTGTCCCTGGAGGAATTTTGGTAGAAAGGCATTACTTTCTATGGTTTGTCATGAAATGTAACCTCAAAACCTTTATTTGTAGATGGAAAATTATACCCATTCTAAGATCTAGTTTCCATGTGAACTATCTCATTGTATTGATCAAAATCAATAAGATTAGTGGAAATCATGGAAGAATGAATAAATGTTATTAATTATTGATGGGTTTAACAAAATTTACATATACCCACTACACAACCTAAACAAACACATGAGTGCATTAATGAGTCATCAACTATTCTTTTTGGAATTTATGAAGGGTTACACATAAATCAAATAATTTTGTATATGCCATGCATAGAAAGAGGGGAATAATCCGTGTGCCTTAGAAAATGGTCAAATTATGGATTGAAACAACTAAGAAACTAACAACTAGGCTTCTCAAAGGAATGTCAAGAGACGGCTAGGGTTTGAAGAGCCCAACTTTTAACAACCCAATATAATATATTGGTATGTGCATGTACTTGATATTCTAAATATATATGAAGTGTTTGGGTTGTCCAAATGTTGTGTACTTTCATATTTGAATTTTATCTTATTTCATATTCATAATTGAGTAATTCTAGTACTAGTTATGGAGGTTAATTTGACATAACATTCAACTGATATTGTTAAGTGATTTATAATTATGTAGAAGATAAATGAGAGAAATTTATTTCTATAATAAAGTATTGTAATATGCCATTTTTTAGGTCACAATATTTTCAAGTGACCACTATTTGAGGGTGGTTTTTCATTGGATTTAGATGGAGATAATTCAAGAGGAAGTCCATATTGTTGGTTGTGAGTTAGAATATGGATATCCACAACATTCATGCAAATAATTTAGAAGGAATGATCTATCGATGATGTAGAGATACATGGTTGATTAGCAATCAATGCTACTCGAGAACCATTAATTGCTTATGGATTTAACACTTAACAATATTTTCCACCATAAGATATTCATTAATGCGTAACACAAGTATTTATAATAACTTTAGAAAACAAATAAGGGATTAATGCACAAAAAATTCATACACTTTGAAATTCAAATACCTTAAAATTCATATATTCATGAACATAAAATGAAGAAACAATTAGATTCATAATCATATATTCATGAACATAAAATGAAGAAACAATTAGGATTCATATAATATATATATATATATATATATATATATATATATATATAAATATATATATATATACATTCTATGTCATCTATATTATACATTTTTTTACAAAATGGCACGTCGTGCTCAATATACAAAGCGACAACAAGTGCTCTAACATAAGAATCATCCATATTGTGGCCTAGATACAAAATGATAGTAGTTGGTCAATCATTGACCACTTCCACCATCTCCACCCTAAGGAGAATATTGGAAATCTATCATTATTTTCTTAATTGAGGAAGAACCTTGAGTGGTTCTAGGCCTGGATGTGCTTCGACGCTCTGGAGACTACACAAAGACAAAACATTGTTATAAGTTTTTTCCTCAATGGATTAATAGACATACACAATGATACTTTGTAATTTAACCTAAGAAAACTCACCACATGTTCTACTATCAATCGTGAGGGTGTTACCCTCCTCCATAACCCCAATATCTATGCGATGCCACCCTACATCAGTTGCAAGGATAAAGTCAAGAAAATTGAACAAACATGGACACAATAAAATTCATTATATATATAAAAATATCATCAACACATTATCTCACCATGAATATCTTGGGCCTCGATAGAGATTTGCTAGAAAATGGAGAACTAGGTCTTACAACCTACTCTGAGGCAACCTCTTCTATGGTAGCCTCAGTCGATGGGTCGATGGAAATTGTGGTGGGGGTGGGTTTAATACAGATACATCCACTGTAGATGGATGTGAAGGAAGAGGTGGCGCAGATGAGTGGTCTGCGTGTGAATCAAATGAGGATGCATGCAATAGTATAGATGCTCAAGGTGGGTTTAAATAGACCCCCATAGGCTATAGAAGTGATTGCAACTCCCTAGACATGGATAAAGGTAAATCAGAAGGTAGGACCAAGTTCCCAGGGAGTGAATTAGTACTATATGTAGAAAATATTTCCACAACATGCATACACATTAATAATATTGAAGTATTAGTACCAAATAGTAAAATTCAAAAACATAAACACAAAAAATTTGAGAATTATACGATATTTAACTATACACATGGTACATGTCCTACAAGTGATTTTTACATCCAATATGGACATTCCCCAGCATCTCGTAGTCCAAAATCCTGTAGAAACACGAGAACTATAAAATTTTGATAATTCCATAAAATAAAGAAATGACGATGGTGAATTTATCAAATGTGAAACATACATGTGTGTGGGGTGTGCCCAGTGAGCAGGATAATTCTACTGTTGCATCAGTGGTGGGGATAGGCACTGATGCATCCATCGAAGTAGAGGGTCTATTGCTCGAACATAAAAACTACAAAACAACATACAATAAAAATTCTATATAAATACACAGAATACAAAATAAATATATAATGATGAAGAGCATAGAGAGGGTTAACATACTAACCTCCTCCATGAAGTTATTCTATCCAATAGGATCTATAGGACCATAACATGTCTTCCTACAAATTAATCATATGTGAGGTTCACATAGATGGATGATATGTCTATGTTCCCTCTCCCTACTATACTTTGTTGTGCATGCTGAAGCTCCAACCCCTCTATCAATGTCAGTCACTGGTAGGCACCTCCTACCGAGATAGTGCAACAATGCTACTGTGTTGCACTAGGATACAAGTCAATGTTGAAATGGTCATATGTACCTGTTGCAAGTTCTTTGCAATAGGAGGATCTTGGGTAGGGGGGTCAGGCCTTCACTTGGGGGGGCAAGGACATAACATGCAATCAAGCCTCATGGAGCAGGAATTGTTTGGAGTAAACACAATCAACGAGGCATAATGGACCAAAGGAAGAAACACGCACTCAAAAAGAATAAAGATAAATCATGAAAAAGGAAAAAGGGAGGAGCGTGTTGAGAAAGAAGGAAGTCAAATAAAGGATGAAGACCAACTGTGCAGAAGGCAGTTGAAATCTGGGTAGGTGGAGTCCACTTAGGGTTAGGGTTTTTTTCAATGTAAGGGTTTTTACCCACTTTTTGTAGTATGAATATGATGTATGAGATAGATAGGAGATGTCATATCTTGGCATGGGATACCCTAGAACTTGTGCACGATGAGTCTATTTTGGAGAGTCATTTTGGAGTTGAGGGTCAAGTCGCAAGATGTGGATATTGGTGAAAAGTTAGTCAGCCTCACATACACTATTCAGATGTAATGCATGCAACACTATTTTGATGAAGAATAAAGAATAAAGAAGAAGATATTTGTGGACGTAGCCCATAGGGGGTGAACCATGGTAAAAATGGTGTATTTATGTGTGATGTGTTATTTTATATGTTTAATAATGAAAAAATGGTTATATGAATGCATTTGTTAGGGTTTATTTACAATGTGCACCGTTATAATAATGCATAATGTGTGTCATTGATTGGATAAAGTATAATATCTAAATAATATTATGTTAATTCATGTTAAAGTAGAAAAATAGTAAAAAGAACATCCCCAATCCCTTCCATGGTTGTAGACACCTGCGTCTTGCAGTCCCCCTTAAACTATCTCGAGTGAGACTACGTTGTGCACTCTATGTGTGGTGTAACCTTCTGGTTTACCAGAAGGGGCGATGGTGAAAATGGTTTTGTTGGAGAACTAAGGTGGAACTCGGCTCAACCCATACATCCAACAAATGGTTATGTTGCAGGATGAAACTTAGAAGGATAGCCTAGAAGGGGTTCGGTGAAGAAGATGAAGTTGTAGAAAGGGATGTTTAGACCATGGAATCCTATGAAGTAGGATATTGAAAGATGGTTGGAGACAAATCAGTTGGAGTTCGTTCATAAAGATAATAAGGGTTCCAGGTATACACCACACTAGTACCTACAGAGCTATGTGTTTACTGATTTGCATGAAACATATTTTTGTTATTTTCCAGAGTTATTACAGGAGTGGATATTTAGGTTGAAATATACCCATATGAATAGTCGGATCAAGCCCATAGAGTGGACTGCTGAAAATATTGCACAATTGTAAAGTGTTAATAACAAATTCATGCGCGCAATGGATTTCTGGTTAGACAATATTACTGCAGGATTTATTACTGAATTGAAAGTAGACATAGAAAAGTCATATACTACTGCATAACATGATTTATTGAGGGGAACTCGGGGGAGGTACATTAGGTCTCCCTACACAACGATCAAGATATTATTGCATGATAAAGGAATGATGACCATGGATTAAGAAAACTAGATCACTATGCATGCATGGGGGAGTTGGGGGAAGCACTAAGGAAGATCTGGGAAATGTAGAAGGATATAGAGAGTGGCCAGAAGGAGGAAGCAATGTACCCCACAATGATGGATGATGGACACACTAGGGAAGTCATAAGGAAAATAGGTGTGATGTGCATCGGATGACCCTACCAATATAGGATGAAGAACAAAAAGAGGGCAGTAGACGAGTGAGAGGGCTTGGACAATGATTAGGAATAAGTAGAGGATATTTGTGCCATGGGGAAAATTGAGGATATATTGTGTGCCATATATGAGAGTAAAACCATAGGTCATGGGTCTGATGCAAAAGAAGGCTCTCCATTCCATATCCGAATTAGTGTGGAACCCACAACACCATGTGTGACTAAGACATCTAAAGAAGAAAAACTAGTTAACCAACAAGTGATTAGTCGTAGAAGAATTTTTACAGGATGTGGGTCCAGTAGAAAAAGTGTAAGTTCAACAAGTAGCATTCAAGTATCTACATTGCATGGAGGTGGAATTTCATAAAATTTCATAATGGTGGGACAAGATCCAACTATCAGATTACTATATTTCCGAGGGACGGGTTAGATGATCCAGAAAAACATTTGTCTATCTATGAGAAGATATGGGCAACAAAGAAGATTACAGATGAAAACAAAAAGGTTGTGTAGTTGGCGATCACATTTAGAGACCGCGCATTAGACTAGTACATGGGTATCGCAACAAAGAATACAACGAGAACACCTACAACTGTAGCAGAGGTGAAGAGGTAATTAATCAATGAATTTCATAAACCCATATTAGAAGACTAGTTTATGAATGAAATGATAGAGATTAAGAAAAAAATAGGAGAATCAATCTGGGAAGTGGACCAAAAGTTCAAGAGTCTAAAAGGTAAGTTAAAGTACACTATTACCGATACAAAACATAGACATTTGTTTGTTAATTCTTTGTTCCCACCCTTGAAGTATCCTTTGAGACAACACAAATTTCAAACTCAAACTGAGGCCCCACAAGAAACATTGTAGTTAGAACAAAACCAATACAAGCATATAGATCCAGCTATGGAAGAGTTGAAGAAAGATCTGAAGAACTTAACATTATAGTTGAATCAAAATAAAGGAAAGGAAAAAAGAGATGTTTGGTGTACAATGTGCAGGACAGAAGGCCATAACAAGAATGAGTGTCCATTATTTGCGTAGTATATTGGAGTGGGTATGAAAAACCCTTTAGCTTCAGAAGGACCATGGTGTGAGATTTGAAAAACACATGGGCATGATCCCTATCATTTCCCCTTGATGAAGAAATATCAGAAAATACCAAAGAGTACATTTTGTACATTTTGTAAGTCAGTTGGGCACAAAGACAAGGATTGTAGAACCTTGGAGATGATGAAAGAAAGGATTTCAGATACATATAGGGTGCAGGATGAACACATAATAGGATAATATTCACAAAAACCACAGTATAATAATGTACAACAACCATAATATAACAATGCGCAAAAACCACAATATAACAACACACAACAACTGTAGAATCACAGTATAATCCCCCACATCATTTTCAAGCACAACCGCACTACAATAATGCACAACAATTTGGAGCACCACCACAACAGTGCCCAAGACCACCACAATACAATAACATGTAGTCATAGTATAATCAAGGACATAAGTATAATACACCACGTGGAGATAATCAAGGAAATAAAGGAGGATTCAAAGGAGGAGGTCATGGAGGAATAGTCATTGGAGGAGTTTAAGGACCAATTGTCTTTCATAATTTTCAGAAACCATGGCACTATGAAAGAGACTTCCCACAACCACCTGTGACATGTATGTACTATTGTGAAAAATACCATGAAATAGAAGATTGTCCAACACTTTTGATAAAAATACAAGACAAGAGGAACTAGAACAATCGTAATGTACAATGGATTGTTGTGGAAAACAAAGAAGGGGATGTGTTGGCACAGGGGAAGACCCAAGTTTAAACTCTTCAACAAGGCACCAAAAAAACCCTAACTACCATCCTTTTCGGAAACACCTGTGAAGCAGATGAAGTCTGACCCGAGGTAGAGGAAGGGGGGGTTGTAGGACTCAAGTGTCTACAACCAAGATGGGACACGGATATGTGATTACAATACTTAACATAGCACTTAGGCAACAATATGCATTAGGTTTTGATTCTCATGTACATCGCAGATCAACCCTTATTATAGATAAATGTAGTAACATTATAGATCGATTACTTTCCATCACTTATCACATATAATTATCTCAGATCTAGCATTCATTTACATTATTAATCACTAAACTATAGCATCAGATGCATTAATTATACACAACATCAACAACACTAAGCAAATAATCACATAAACAACATCGCACAAAGCATATCAGGACACATGATATACGTGGTTCACCCCAGTGTGGGGCTATGTCCACCAACTTTTTCTTATTATTATTCTTTATTAGTCTCCAATATTCTTACATTCATCTGCTCATGTGCACAAAGACACAGATCCTAACTCTACAGAGGACAGGATATCTGCGAGTTGTGTACCAGATACTCCTTCCCAAAAATAGGTCAAGGCACAGAGCCAACTCCTACATAGTTTATTCACACAAAGCCTTACCTTATAGAACTAGATGGCACAAATCAACTTACAATCTCTTGCACTAAGCCAAACATACTCTTTGCACATAGCCAACCCAACTAGTATTCATGCACTAATCCAATCACCATCTACATTGCTTAGCTACTACTTATTTATACAATTACAACAAGGACTAATCATGGGTAAACCCATGGGCTAACATCCCAAAACCCTAATGAACCCTTTGTTGGGTCCACAAAAAAACTGAGATCCCATGATCTCCACTTCACTTGGGTGCTCCATCTTCGATCAGCCTGTCGAAGTCCCAAAAGTGATCAAACATGACCAATGTTTCCTCAAAATTTGGTCAAGGGCCAAGAGGCCCCAACACTCACTTGTGACTCATCTCGAGTCACTCAGATCTAGGAAATGCTACTTTGAAGGCCTCAAGATTAGCTTGACCTACCTCGACTTGCTTCTTCTCTAGAGCCTCCTGCTCGATGAACTCTTGAATTACTTGCTCTATAACATGCCCTTCCAGGCGTTGTTCCATTGTCGCAAATACTTTCTCTAGCTATGAGCCTTGGCCTTCAATCTCTTCAAAAAGTGTGTAGGATTTGTCCTGCACTGACTGGAGTCTCTGTGTCACCTCCATGAATTTTCTTTGGATGGAAGTAACCTACTAATGGACTATGTGTTGTTCCTATGATTGCTTCATTTTCTCAACTGCAGTAAGCAACTTCATCTACACTTCCATGGTGGATGGTTGTTGCTTCACCTCCTGGAGTTTTGCTTCTAGTTTCTTCATCTTTGGATATTCTGCAAGGCACTCATAGGTCTATTCTTTCTTTCACGCTTTTGGGGATTTCTTCCCTCTGATCATGCACTTCTTGTGGAGTGCTCGACACTGCTTGGATTTATATCTCCATTACTCTTTCTTGAAGCTATTGAATGGCTTCAGTGAACTTCCCCACTTGTATCTTGGCTGACTCTTCTTCCTCCTGTGCCAAGACCAACACAAAGGAAAGTGCTTTGGTCACTTCTTCTTTGACCACAGTCTGCTCTGTGAGAAACTGGTCTTTTTCTTTCTGCATCCTCCCTTTGTCCCCCTCGAACATCGCCCGAATTTCCTCTTTCTCCTTCTGTGCAACTCAAAGTTTCTCTAAGACCTCCTCCTTTTCTTGCTTCCCCACTTATGTAGCCTACTCCTTTTCATCATGGAATCAATGGAGTCAAGATTTTGTTTCATCTACTAATATTCGTAATTAGGTGGGCTCATCCCCCAATTCTTCAATTTCCATTGAAGAAGGCACAATATGTACTGCGCAACTCAAATGGATAGCTTGTTGTATGTCCTTGAGCTCCTTCTCTATTTTGTCATACAATGTTTCTTTATTTTCTTCATGTCTTTGCAGGATATCCTATGAGGTGTCATCCATGGATACGATGATGAGATCGACATCGTCCACTGTGAGCACATTCTTCAACTAAGTCTTATTGGCTCAGGTCTTCTTCTGTGTTGAGGGTTTTTGTGGGGAAACCTTCCTTTTATTCGATGTTTCGGCCTTAGTAGGGGAATCCTTCGGCAATGTAACTTCACTTGTTTCTTGATTGTCTCCTTATTCTTGGTTCACTTTGTCACCTCCTACAACTCCTGCGGGGGAGTCATGCCTACATTCCCTTGAGGCGTTGTCCTCCTCATCGGTTTCTATGTTCTGCACTTCCTCCTTTTTATTCGCGCTAGCCTGTCCATCATGTTCAACCCGAGTGACCAATGGAATTCCTATGATGCCAGGGTCAGAGATTTCTACATCTTCCACCAATATAAGGAACTCTATTAGCCATTATTTTGTGATATCTTCCATGTCTTCATCGGTCATCCTGTAATAGGACTACATCTCCTCCTTACTTTCATCCCTACACGCAGTGATGTATATAAAGTGTCGATCTGCACAAAAAATTCACTAGTGGCCTGTACTGATGCAAAGTGTTGGCTTTCATTTGTGGAAATGCTTCAATAGCATGCTTCAGTTGTAGGTAGTAAGAATGGAACACCACGTTCGATTTCCACTGCTTCGACATATCATTTGTATACCAAAAGGTGGAGAACCTTGCAGCTAATGGCTCCTATGGCTCAACTTCTAGGAAGGTTGCTCCTTCTAGCATTTCCCAAGTGACAAATGCGATAAATATCAGTAGCCAACTAAAATGAAACTCATATCCCTGATATTTCCCCTCGTGCTAGTCCTTCTCCAACTCATTGACAAAGTAACTCACCAAGTTCATTTGCATGCCTTCTGCGCACTTCCCTGCGAGGTCTACTAAAAATCTAGTGACCTGCGTTGGTCGGTTCTTTCAGATGATCTTACCAACTATAATATGACAATCTAGGTGCATTGTGCCATCCTATATGGAGGCTACCTTATAGCCTTGCTTTCCCTTCTCTACATATCGATAGTCTTCTTTTATGCGTTGTGCCAGGGAGTGATTTCCAGCCTTCCCTAGGTAGAACTGTTGAGGGTCTGGTCCCTACATGCTCAATCCTGTGATGAGATGGATAATTGTCAGATCCATAATGATGCGTCTGTCAAGCCACATATACCCTCCATGGAAGCAGGACAAGAGGATTTTAACACAAGCGTTAACTTCCTCATGTCGACTGAAGTGGGGAATATTCATTACATTCAAGATCGTGGATTGCGTGAGCTCCTTTATCCACAGCTGGGAGACTATCCACAACTTATTTCCAATCGTCTTAATTAAATGTCGATGCGGCAGGAGCATCTCTTAGTTCTTCCTGTCTTCGAGGTTGAAGTCGTTGTTCTTCAAAGCTGGAATATGTCCTAACTGGGGTCCAACTACGCGTATCCCCTTCGGGATGCACACGACGATCAACGTGTACTCGAAATCTCGTGGGATGTTATCATGGTTCACCATGCCAACCAAAGTTGGTATGTACTCTGGAAAGACCGACGGGATTTGCTTCCCGTTAGATAGATCATTGTGGTGTTTTCTTTGCTTCTCAGTAGTGCAGATAGAACGTCGTTCATTCAATGGGGATTCTTGTAATCCGCCAGTCGACGATGCATGTATTCCCACATACATGACTCTCTCAGTCATGAGGTCTACAAGTATTTCCTCCACAAACTTCTCTAATGCACTATGTTCTCCCTACATTCACACATGTAATAAAATAAATAAGGTAGGTGAATGGACAAGCAAGGTACTTAAATGGATGGTGAGTTCTATAAAGCATAGTGTGATAGAGTGGGTTCTCTGTTAGCCCGGATATCACAGTTTGCAAAAAGTGGTCCTGGCACAGCGTCCGACGGGTTAAATAAGAAAATTCATAACAAAATCCTCCAACGGGTAGGAATGATTCAATCAATACGAATACATCCATTATCGCGTGGTCTCAACGGTCCAAGTATGGTATTTTAAGAAATAACTACATTTCTAGTTGTTCTAGAGAATCATTCTAATAGTCAGGGTACCTCCAATGATCATATAGCTTTGTCATGGCGAAGTCCCATTCTTCCTTTCTCTTTTATTCCGACAAAGTTCAAGTTCTGCAGATCTGCCTCCTTCGAGGTATTTTCTGGAATTTCCTGTAGTTTTTCTAAATTGAATTTCTTCTTACTGAGCTTCCTCGTCTTCTTTCCTGTGATCTGAGTCTCTGGATTCCTCTTTCCATTCTTATCTTTTCTTAGCATAGTAACTTTGCATGGTTGATGTTCTTTCAAAGGGTTCAAAGGTAATAACTCTTTTCTTACTAGGTATTGGGTGGACATACTTTCTTCTTGCATGGATAGGTCCTTCAACCCTTCTTGTGCTATTTCAATGTTGACATATACTTCTCTTTCATTATGCTGCTTTGACTCAACTTCTCATTTTTCTGTCAGTCGATCTATCCTTCGAGCTATGAAATCCCTTATTTATTTATTTTTCTTTTCTGTGGATTCCTCCTTTGCTTTCCTTCTGATCCGGTCCTTCTTAATCCAAGTCTTTCCTAATAAAAGGGGGAAAGAGGTGTTGTTCTCAACAAATTTAATGACTTCAAAATCTTCTTCAGTCGATGTCTCATGAACAATAATAGGTATATTAGTAACTCTTACACATAGGGTTATCATCCTGCCTTTAAACAAGCCTATCCTTCCCAATTAAGGTATCATAGAAGTCTTTCTCAAAATTTCCCAAGTGATTTCTGGAATAATATTCACATGTGTTTCTTCATCCAATACACAGTCTATGTCGAAGTCTTCTATTCTTGTAACTATGCACTTTTTTTCTTTCAGGATCTCTGGTAAACTGATGTCTCTGTGATCATCCATTTCTTCTTTAAACTGTATTAACATAGTCCGTGACTCTTTTTCTTTATGATTCTTTAACATATCCTTAGTCTCTTGACCTTATTTATAGTTTCCTTGTCTCATGTTCATCTTTTCAACTTTAGCAATCATTCTTGGGCAATCCTCAACCTCATGGAAAATAACTTTAAAATAAAGACAAATATGACCTATACCAGGGCATTCTTTCGCAAGATGTCCCGATCTTCCGCAATTATAACACAGTGTAAATCCTCTCTTTCTTTTAAATGAGACACGACCTCTCTTGTTCTGCACACTGGGATCACAGTGCTAGACCTGCAATCTGCAAAAATTCTTTCTAGGTTCCTACATCCACTTGTTAGTCCAAAAATTCTTTCTATGCATAGGATTAACATATTTTTCTCTATTTCTATCAAATTTATTCAGATCAACTAATTGTGCCTTAGTTTTCGGACTAGGAAAAAATCTATCAAACAGGCCTAGATTGATACTTTCAAAGAAAAAATTTCCAGTTATCTTACCTTTACTAGAGCACAAAGATTTAATATCTTACCTCCTTCTTTCAGATCTGGTTTCTTTCTTAGCACAGAGCTTCACAAGTCAAGTAGAATACTACGCACTACAACAATATATCTATGCACAGATCTTTCTCTTTTCTTCAATTCCCAACAATCATAGTTTCATTCCCCAACAATGGAACTAGTTGTTGGCACAAGGGAAGAACCAGGGTTCAATGCTTCAACAACGCACCAACAAAACCCCAACTACTAGCCCTTTCGATAACACCTGCGAAGTAGATGAAGTCTCACCCGAGGTAGAGGTAGAGTGGTTGTAGGACTCAGGTGTCTACAACCAAGTTGGGACACAAATCTGTGATTACAATAATTAATAGAGCACTTAGCCAACAATATGCATTAGGTTATGATTCTCATGTACATCGCAGATTAACCCTTATTACAGATCAACGCAATAACAATATAGATCAAGTACTTTCCATCACTTAGCACATAGAATTAGGTAAGATCTATTATTCATTCACATTATTAAGAACTAAGTTATAACATCAGATGCATTCATTATACATAACATCAACAACACTAAGCAAATAATCACATAAACAACATCGCACAAAGAATATCAAGACACATGATATATGTGGTTCACCCCAGTGTGGGGCTACGCCCACCAACTACTTCTTCTTCTTCTTTATTAGTCTCCAATCTTCTTACATTCATCTACTCCTATGCACAAAGCCACATAGACTAACTCCATGGAGGACGGGAGATCTGCAAGTTTCACACCAGTTCCTCCTTCCCAAAACTAGGTCAAGGCACAAATCCAACTCCTACATAGTCTGTTCGCACAAAGCCTTACCTTACAAAACCAGATTGCACAAAGAAACTTACAATATCTTTCACTAAGCCAAACATTTTCTTTTCACATAGTCAACCCTACTAGTAGTCATGCACTAATTCAATCGCCATCTACATTCCTTAGCTACTACTTATTTATACAATTACAACAAGACCTAATCATGGGTAAACCCATGGGCTGACATCCAAAAATTCTAATACAAAAACTGTAATGAACCCTTTGTTGGGTCTACAAAACAAGTGAGATCCCGTGATCTCCGCTTCGTCTGGGCGCTCCATCTTCTATCATCCTGTCGAACTCCCAAAAGTGGTCAAGCACAACCAATGTTTCCTCAAAAATTGGTAAAGGGCCAACAATGTAAATGTGTTGAACCTGCACAAAATAGATCTAGCTAGAAAATACTACACACATTTGCAGAGAGAAATTGAGAAAGAAGAAGCAAGATAGAAAGAATGAAATAATTCTCATTAACTGTATTCCATACTCAAATAAAGAATAATTTACAATAGATATAGGATACATGAGTAACTAATGATCCATAGTGGTGGTCTAGATTGATCTAGACACACACCAATAGTTACAAGAGTAGATTCCCACCTAGTCTAGTCTCTCATGCAGTTATGGGAGTGAACTGCCACCTAGCTGAGTTAACTAGTCAACTAGTCTTCAGTTAACTGACTGAACAAAGAGTAGTGAGTTGGTGATGATCCCAATGTTGCATGGTGACAAAACCAATGCAACATATAAACTCAACTCAACTTGTCAAACTGAAGTGTCAACTGAAAGAGAATATTCTCCAGGTAGAATATTCTCCCCTGAAATACAGGAGACTAGATAACGACTAATTATGACTAATAAACAAGGAATAACCTTAGGAAAAATAAATCTTAGGTGTGTGTAAAGTAAATCCAACATCCCCCCTGAACATCACTATGGTGAAAATAAAGAATGGGTCCTAGCCACGAGGCCACGTTAGGTACCCAAATGCAAAAGATACACTAAAATAAATGAGGAAAGAGGGAAAACCTCATGGGAACCTCCCCCCTCAAATTACAATGCATAAAAAAATAAAATGAGAAGAAACAAAAAACAGTTGCTAAGCAACCGTGTCCTTCACTCCAAGAAGACCTCGTAACTGTGCAAGTTTCTACTCGTTGAAGATTTTGTTGAAGATGTAGATGTCTACATGGATTTGGTGAAGTGGATGCACCATTGAGATGTCTACACATATCCACTTTCTCTTCTTGTAATGAACAATATCCAAATAAATTTTGCATAAAACTTTGAAAAAAGTGTGGCCGTTTTCGGAAAAACGCTGAAATTTTGTTGATTTTGAAACGATCATAACTTCACTTACCGGACTCTGTTTCGGGCAATTTTTTTTTTGAAATTGGATATTTTCTCGAGAGGAATTAAAATATCCAATTTTTGTCTGCAAATAGTTCTCAAAAAATATCATAATTGAGTCTGATGTGCGCGGCTCCCTTTTTTTTCTCCTGAGATGCAGGCATAGTGCATGAAAAAGTATCTACATGTGAGTCCTGAGAGGCATGCCATATATATTCAACATGAGTTTCAGAAAAAAAATTTGAAATGGAGTAGACATCATCTTCAATTAATGGAATACAATTTTTTGTAGATACTTGTTTAGAAGGCTCTTCAAACTGAGATGATTTATCTGTTAGTGGCTTTTATACATTCTCTATCTTGTAAACATTTTGCATGCATTCTTCCTTATTCTCAAATAAAACCTCCAATATGCTCCATAAATCATTTGGAGTGAATTCTTGTGAGTCATCATATACTTGATGGAGAATTTTGGGAGAAATAAAATAGAGGATACATCCTATGGCCATATCTTGTCTATTGAGAAAACTGTTTTTTTCATTGGCAGAATCAGGATCTACTTCCATTTCCATAGTTATTTGGTACAAGCCTCTGCATATGAGCATAAGAAGAATTTTTGGATTCCATTCCAAATAGTTATGAGGCGTGATAAATATTTTTGGCGAATAATCCATCTTTTTGTTGTCTTCAATTTTTTGTACCTACAAAAAAATTTTGGTGTAACTTTTTCTTAGTAGTCTGTCGGCTTTGATACCATGTAAATGTGTTGAACCTACATAGAATATATCTAGCTAGAAAATACTACACACATTTGCAAAGAGAAATTGAGAAAGAAGAAGCAAGATAGAAAGAATGGAAGAATTCTCATTAACTATATTGCACACTCAAAGAGTGAATAATTTACAATAGATATAGGATACATGAGTAACTAATGAGCCATAATGGTGGTATAGATTGATATGAACACACACCAATAGTTACAAGAGTAAACATCCACCTAGTGTAGTCTCTCAGGTAGTTATGGGAGTGAACTTCCACCTAGCCGAGTTAACTAGTCAACTAGTCTTCAATTAATTGACTGAACAAAGAGTAGTGAGTTGGTGATCATCCCAATGTTGCATGGTGATAAAACCAAAGAAACATATTGTTATTGGATAAATCCGTAAGTGCGGACACAAACTGATCTCCCTAGATCCACCTGGATCTAGAACAAAGCAAGACAGAACATGACTCTTTCCCTAGAATCTAACCATTGAATTAAATAGGAGGCATGAACAAAGAACATACCTTATTATCGCTTCCTATGGTCTTTTCTTCTCCCTCTTTGCTCCATTCCTCTTGTGAAACCAATACCAAGACAACACAAACCAACCAAAGTAAATAAATCACAATCTATTCAACAGTTAATCTATGTATATGAGCAAGGAATTATACAATAAAGTGGAATTAGATTTATGGGAAAGGGAGATATTACTGTATCATATTAATGGAAAGTAAATATTACAACCTGAGCCTTGATGTCACAAACTTCCTTTCGATGGACCTTGGCTCCGACACACACATTTTCTCACTTGCATGAAGAAGATCAACTCCTTTGGATGAAGTTGCTGGAGTCTCCTAGCTGTTGTAGCATCAGTCCTTCACACAATTCTTTCACCAATTCTCCAATGAATATTTCTTAACATTTTCCATGAGAATTCACTCAATATATTGGAAAGAATGAATTAGTTTCTTGGATAAGAATGATCCCAAAATATCAGGGAATCTAGTACTAGGATAACCATTCGAATTCCATCTCATCCTTCTAGAAGATTCCCTTCTAGAATCATCTAGAATTCATCTTTTTCTTTGCTTTAGAAAGATTTCGCACCCTAGCAGTTCAACACAATGCGAAATTCTCGCACCCTGGATTAAGGCAGCCTATGAGAATCATGCATTCTCACAGGAAAATATACTGGTAGCCTGCGAACAATATTCAAAAATGAGTTTTCTGGAAGAGATGAAAATAACTTTTTCTCAAGAGAAAGTTCTTATGAAGAGCCTCAGTACACCATCATCATGATGACCAAAATCATGGGTAACAGAATGCCCCCCAAAGTATGAGGTTGGAACCAGTGACAGCTGATAGACTTTGTAAGCTGCATGTGTTTGTCAAGATCCAGGAGCACACCTAATCGAAAACCTACGAACAACCAAGCATCTGTAGCATATCATATATATCAATTCTAAGGTAGGCATTCCCATACTCAGATAACAGACTGATGACATTATAGACATGGGTCATGGCCACCAATCATACACTGTGGATCCATGCCATCAAAATATAGCATAGCCACCGGAATACACTGTGGATATATGCGAGAAATTTCAAATCAAGACGACATAGCCACGAGACATACCCAGTGGATCTATGTGTCGCAAATTATACATACTCCATCACAACCTAGATCACACAGATGATATCCAGGGTCTTCAATCTCGTCGCCCAAAGTACGAATCTAACCATGTGATTACATGTGTTGAAGTCGAACATGGTAGAAACCACTTGATTACCGGTCATTGATGAGACCGTTAACAAGTGCGAGGGAAATCATCATTGATGTCAATGACTCCCATGGTACCATAGTACAATCCATCGAGTGTGAAGAAATAAGTTGAAGTCGAACATCCAATGGAATCTTTCAATCAAGAGTCAATGATGTAAACCCACTGTCGAAAGTGAAGAAACTTTCCATTGAGGCATGCAAGCTCCAAGGTACCAAATAATTTCTAAGTCTTGATTCTGAATAATAAGATGAAGTCGACGGAACAAAACTCTTCACAGGAGGGCCTTGATGTATCCCCCATCAATGACATGAAATGAGTAACAAATTTTGAAGATGAAATGGAGTATGATGTGAATTGGACTGGACACAGGGAAGGCCGACATGAAGAGAATGGATAACTGCAGATAGCCAACTCAATATAGGTTTCAGATGGAATTCTCTTGAACATATGAATGACACGACCAATGATTTGGCAGCATTGACTCAAAGATGACACAGGAAATGACCTTGTAGCAGATCGAATGAGAGACAGATGGATTTCCCAAACTGGCTTCAAATGATGAAGAGGGGGTGTCTTGTTCAAGAGCAACACTTACTGCCAATCAATATGAAGATGAAAACATATCCCTTTCCCAAATTCCCCCCCACCATTTCTGGTGAGTACCTCTTTATTTTTACGCAAGCTTGAGGAGGATAACATATGCTTGTTGATGTAAGCTCATCCTTCAGACGAGTCCCTTGGAGTATGTTTAACGAACCCTAAGAAGGAGTGGTTCGGTCCCATCACGGGTCTGTCAATGTTTGTTTAACGAGTCCAGAGATAGAAAAATCAAAGGTTTTTCAAGATTATAGAGTTTGGAAAAACACTTAAAAGAGAACTCTCTCAGTTCCATTTTCGTAAAATAGTCTGAACGAGACCGAAAAAAGAGATAAATTATCGCTCACCAGATGCTTACTTCAAATACTTTCTCGAGCGTGAAAATAGCAAGGTCGCTCGGCAATCTTTTCATGTTTAGAGAGTCTGAAAAGAGCTTAAAGAGGAATCCAGGGGGGTTCCTTTTTTGTATAACCTTGTTGAGACCGAAAAAGTGATAAAAGTATGCTCGATCACGTTCTCATGTATTTACGAGCGCAAGAACGGACAAAAATGACACTCGAGGTTTTATGTAAAAACCATAAAAAACAATAAAAAATATGCGATAACAAAGAAAAACATGTCCGTATTCCTGTATTTGATCATCAAAGTCATCACGCCTACAAGATTTACGCTCAGCATGACATTAGGGATTAGGGTTTAATATATAAATAAACATAAAAAACCAAAATGATATAGTAAAAGTAAATAAAAGGAGTAAATACTCTTTTTACCACACCATTTTTCATTTCCACTATTGAGCTTAAAAAACCCCTCTTTTACCCTCCAAGTTCAACGTCATATTGCGGGAGCTACAAGAGACCATTCATTGAGCCATCTGCGATAGTTAGGTAATCTCTTCATCCTTAACAATTTCATGGTTTAATTTTGTGATTTCATTGGTTAAATTTGCAGTTTTAAGTTGATTTTCTAAGCCCTACATGCACGCTGCCATTCTCGCAGGCATGCTATACAGGGAATACGAGAATGATGTGTTCTCACAGGTGAGCCTAAGTCCACCAGCGAGGTTCTCGCACTGTGTACACAGGGCACCTGCGAGAATTGCAAAGCTCAATTTTTTTTTAAATTTTTACCCAATGAAAAAGATCCAAAGCATGAAAAAAGTTGTTAATCATCTTATTGTGTTCCTTATGCAGATAATTGGACATCAACATGGTGCTTGTGTGGCATGAAAGGGAACATGAAGAGGATAATGCAATGGCCGAAAATCATCCACCTACCATAGCTTCTTTGAGAGATTGTGGGCTCTTGAAGTACTTTCGCATCCCGGGCATGAGGGTCCAAGTCAGACTATTAGAGTACCTGGTGCGTATGTGGGACCCTGAACAGCATGTGTTTCATGTGGGGGCTCACATACTTTCCTTAGACATTGAGGACATTTAATTTTTGACTGGATTGTCCTAGCGCGGGTACTATGTGAGCCTGACAGGTAGTAGAGGTGGTGGGCTAAAGATGAGTGAGTACTGTAATTTATACTGCATTCCCGAGGCTAAGAGAAAGAAAGGAAAAGTAGTTATCTGGGGGGTACAAGACTTGACCCTCCGTACTATCCTTTTCACCATAGCTCGGATGGTCGGGAGTTCTGCTCCTCACATGGCATTGCAGAGTTACTTCCAGTATGCCATCGAGTGTACTAAGCCTTAGGTGTTCAACTGGGCAGATGCTGTGCTTCACAGTATAAAAAAGCAATTGACCAAATGTAGGCGAGGTGCGCTGAAGCGATTCGGGTATGGATCTTTGTTGGTGTCCTTCTTCCTTGAGAGGGTTCCCATACTGAGACTATAGGTTGAGTGGAATATACCGGGTCCTAGGGATCCAAGGATGTTGAGATGGTGTCGGCTCATGGCCCGACATGTAGCAGGAGCGATCATCAAGTACGATGATACTTTCTTTGAATGACTTCAAATCCAAATGTTGATGGTTGATGACTACGCTTATGCCGGGTTGGATTTCCGAGGAGATACGAACTTAGCACTACCAGATGATACTTAGTGGGGTGACCTTGGTAAGAAGCACACACATTTTATCTTTTTAAATGTTTTTGAATTTTTTATCATATTCAAATGTTTTTGTTTTATATGTTCGTCCAAATACTAATACAAAATATTTTGTTGATAACACAGATGTTGGACCTTACAGACCTCCCGACACTTCTCGCATCTAGCGGTGAGGAGAGGTAGCGGCAACACCACATTATGTTGAGGATTATCAAGTGGTGGAACAAAATCTAGAGGGCCTGACTGCAGACATTCCAGACATGACGCTGGAAGAGGTTCCATGACGCGATCAACGTCATACTGTAGGGGTATCAACATCTATGAGTCGACTGCTTCGTAGGGTTGCTAGGGCAGTTGTATGTTACCGTGAACGTCATCCATGATGTCACTTTGTAGAATCTATGAGATTTAGATTTTGATATTTTGGTCTTCGGACAAACTTTTTGTAAAAAACTCTTTTATATCGTTATATATACAGACGGCTTCTACCGGTTTACTTTATATTGTGTGAAATTCGATGTGTTTGATTTATAAATGATTCAAATGTCTGTCTAATACATAATTAGCCAATGCATTTGTTAATGTATTTAAACATCTAGGAATATGTTGATATTCAATGTGATCAAAATAACGTTCCAAGAGGCGAATTTGCAAATACACCCGTAACAAAGTAGGACTTCGAATAGAGTAGATATTACTTAACTGTAGTACTACAAGCTGCGAGTCAAGTCGCACAACCAAATGATGAATTCTGAGTGAGATAGCATCAACTAATAATTCAATAACGACGCTATACTCTGCAATGTTGTTGGTCGCACGACTGAGGCACACACCTCGTAAATATACAAGTTCGTTTGTTGGGGCATAGATTGTCCACGCAGGAGAAGCAAGGTTCCGAGTACTATGGCTAGCACCATCAGCGAAGCCAATATAGGGTAGCAAAAACTCCGACATATGGAAATCAAACACAATGTCACATAAGGGCAGAGACCAGATAACGACAAGAAGAAAGCTATAGTAACACACAGAAAGTATGATACATTAAAATACAAGTACTTGTGCATAGATGATTTATGCATATTACTTCTTCAAGTACAACCCATTCCTGGGTTCACTCAAAATGATACCATCGTAATCTACCAACTCATATGCTCATTTTTCCAAAAGTCGGTGAACAATATAAGAACCTCGCCACATGGGTTTGAATTTCCCAGCTCCTAACATATCTCGATCTTGTTCATAGAGAAGAACAAGATCACCTTTGGAGAAAACGTGAGGCTTGACATGCTTGTTGTATTGGGCCTTGATACATTTTTTATGGGCTTCTATTACTAGAGTGGCGTCACATCGAGTTTCGTCTAATCGCATAAGATACAATAGACATTCTTCTTCAGTAGAAATGTTGGGTAGGAGTTCAACAGCTAGCTTCATAGAGGGTATCTCACATTCGATAGGAAGAATGGCTTCCACACCATAGACTAATCGAAAAGGCGTAAACCCAGTAGCAGACTTGACAGATGTCCGGTACGCCCAAAATGCCGAAAACAACATTGTGTGCCAACTTGTTTTATGAATCCCTATCATTCGTCGAAGCATAGTTATGAGAATTTTGTTGATCACTTCGACTTGACCATTAGCTTGTGGATAATAGGGCGTTGAGTTATCATGGTGAAGACCCAACTTTTCCGTAAGTTCAGACATCATAAAATTCCTAAAGTGGCTACCGTGATCGGTGACGAAATCTTGGGGAACACCAAAACGAGCTATGACGTGATTAAAAAGAAACAATGATGCAGTCTTTCTAGTATTATCGAATGTCGACGTCACCTTGACCCATTTTGTAAAGTAATCAACGACTACAATGATGTAACCATGCCCCCTGGCCGAGTGAGGGTGACATGTCATGAAATCGATGCCCCATTTCACAAAAGGACCAACTGAGACCACAGGGTGAAGAGGAGCAGGATGTGACCGAATTTTCTGATTGTAGGTGTGGCAGGCATGGCATTTTTGAACAACAATAATGCAGTCGTTAAACAAACAAGGCCAAAAATACCCTGCGTGTAGGATCTTTTGGGCAGTAGCATACCCAGACATATGACCACCACATGCTCCAGAATGGTAGTCATTCAGAGCTTTCTCGGCTTTGTCGAACGTTAGACAATGTCGAAAAACATAGTCAATTCCCCGACGGTAAAGAGTATCCTCGAGGATAATGTATTGTTGAGCTTGATAGCGTATGCGACGTCGTTTAGTACTAGACAAAGCAGGCTGAAAAGTCTGGGTCTAGAGATATATAATGATATCCCCATACCAAAGATCATCAGTGCTAATAAGGAAAAGATATTCATCGAGTAATGAATCTACTGCTACATTTTCCGTTGCAGAATGAGGAAAATCGCATATCAACTCAACAAAAACTAATGACTTCTTGGACTTGGCATGTCGAATTCCAAGTCAAACTCCCAGAGTATCACAATCCATTTGGAGTATTTTCCCCCTAGTAATTGAAGCATCAAAATATGTTGCATAGGTTTGCAATGAGAAATCACCGCAGTCTTACGTGAGAGGATATAGTGCTGAAAGCATTGGACGACTTGAACGACAACCAAGGCCAGTTTTTCGACATGTTTATACTTGATTTTAGTTGGTGTGAGACTTCGAATCAAGTAGTAAATAACAAGTTTGTCGTGCGCATCATCCTCTTGGATGAGAACCATGCCAATAGTATACTCCGAGGCAGCAAGATAAAGAAAATAATCGCGACTGTAATTGGGTGGAAAGAGAAGCGGAGCTCGTGTTTGGGACAAATTTAAAGCTTCAAAAGCATTGTTGGAAATGGTATCCCAAACGAACTCTGAATCTTTGTTTAGTAGCCGCGTGAAACCACGAGTGATCTCGACGTAATTAGGGATAAAACGATGAAGAAAGTTTGCTTTCCCCTGCAAACTTTGCAACTGGCACAGTGTAGAAGGAGGAGGGAGATTAAGGATCGCCTCAACCTTAATAGGATCCACCCGGATACCTTGACACGAAATGATAAAACCTAGAAGACGACCGGATTCTACGCAAAAAATGCACTTATGAGGATTTAAATATATATGATAGAACCGACAGCGAACGAAAATGGATCGGAGGTGAGTAGGGTGATTGACTCTGCGCATAGAATGAGCGGGTAAATCGTCCAAATAAGGTTGAACGATATGCTTGATATCATGAAAAGCATAAGACATAGCGCGTTGAAAATTTGTGCCTGCATTCTTAAGTCCGAAAGGGAGTTTCTGATAGGCAAAAGTACCCCAAGGATAAATAAAAGCAGTCTTATGTTGGCCCTCGGGAGAAATGTTAATTTGATTATAGCTGGAGAAACCATCCATAAGAGAGAAGATTCCACTTCCAGCACAATCATCGACAATCTGATCGACGAAGGGGGTAGGAAAGTTGTCTTTGGGACAAGATTTGTTAATATCCCTATAATCAACACATACACGAATACTGCCTCCTTTCTTGTCAATCGGGATAGGATTGGAAACCCATTCTATAAGAGCCACCAGATAAATAAAGCCGGCTTTCAGAAGTTTCTCAACTTCAAGCTTGATAGCAGCCGCTTTACGTGGGTGAACTGGAAGAAGGAATTATCGGACGGGTTTATCTCTGGGGTATGTCTTTATCTCATGTACAACAATTACAGGGTCGATACCTGGCATCTCTTCATAGCTCCAGGCGAAGATGTCATGAAATTCTTTGAAAAGAGACGTATAGGTGACGATTTCGTCGGAAGAACACGAAGCTCCAATATGGACATTTTCGACAATCCCAGGTTTAATGGATATGTCAATGGGAATAGTGGGCGAGATATTACTTAAGTTTTCTTCAACAAACACGTCATGTGTAGTTGTGAGAACCGTCCAGATGACAACAATGGTTGACGGAGTTGAAATCCATTGGTAATTCTCAAGAGTGTGTTGTTCCAGAAATAGTATGGAACGATGATTCCCATCGTTCCAAGTGGTGTCTTCCATGACAGACATGATCATCTCGTCAGTGGGAAAAATAACATGAAAAGGATCAGGAGACAACTCATCAAGAGAGGGATTAGAAGGTGTTGCCGATTGAATGGCCTGATAGGCTAATTCAACCGAACTTAACGGCATTGCGTCGCCGAAACAAAGATGATCTCCAGGGTCAGGGACAATCCAAGGGTCGTGAGACACAGGAAATTTGTGAGGCATGGTGGAGATCATGTTGATAGAAGAAACTAACAGGTGTGGAACATCAGGTGGTGGAATGGAAAAAGTACCCATTAACGAGGAGTCCTTTAAAAGACCTACACCGATGTTCTCATAACCCTGTGGGGTTTTATCAATAAACGACACGTTGCCAGTATGGGTATCAAAATTGAAGAAGGCAAGTTGGTCAATGGTAACAACCTTTCCTTGATGAGGGAAACGTACTACATGGAAAAGTGTTGAAACAACGACGCCCATGGAATCGATCCATCTATGGCCAAGTAGAATATTATAATCAAGGGGAGCGTCAAAGACTTCCACTTCGACCTAAGCAATTTTACCTTCTAACATGATGGACAACGAAGGAAGAACACCGTAGGGATTAAAACCAGAGTCGTTGAAGTCTTTAAGAGTGTTCTGGGATTCATTCAAAGGAGGAGAGCCAATGGCTTTCCAACAAGCAAGAGACATAACACAAGTCGAGGCACCCTCGTCGATAACAGTTCGGCAAATGTTCTTGTCGAAGACAACCACTTGTATTTGAAACATTAGTTGAGGGGGTAACCTTGGATTGTGATCTTCCAAGTCAAAGATTATCAAATTCGTACATCTATTGGGTCAATTCCACCTATAGATTTCAACAGTGCCTTCTGTTGTGCAGGACAAGACTGAAGGACTTCAAGGGCTGACATTGCTGAAGGTGCCTGGGCTAGATATTCAACAATGTTGTAGTCCTGGGCTGCATGAGCATGAGGATTGAACGCCGATTTCTGAACAAATCCTTTTGGGGGTGGTCGCAGAACTGTATCAAGGCTTAGTCATTCGAGATGAAGAGGACCGTTAGTAGGTGGAGTCGCGGGAGAGGGTTGGACCAATGAAGGAGGTAAATCATAAACCTTCTCCTTAGATGGAGAATAATATTTGGCTTGAGTAGTGAGTGAAACGTTGTTCTGCTTAGAATCACTAGTACACATGAAAACATACGATGTGGTAGAAGAAGAGGGTTGGTCTTGAATGAGAAACTAAGCCTGTTGTTGAGATGGGAAGGGTTGGGACAAGACAGCTGGTGCAGGTGGTTTTGGAGCTCCTTGAAGGAATTTAGTGACCTCGACACGTCGTGGACAATCCTTCATGTAGTGATCATCACCACAGATAAGGCAAGGGTATCATGGTTTGCGCTTATCCCGATCTTCAACAGGAGTGGTTTTAGTTTTCTCTGCTTGATTATTATATTTTCCCTCCTTATTCTTACCTCTCCCTTTTTTAGATTTGTTTTTACCAGCTGGGGTACATTGGACAACATTTATCTCAGAAGTTTTGTCGGTGGGAGTGGCAGGAGATAGAGAATTATGAACATTAGAAGAATAAGATTTAGGGTTTGTGCTTGAAACATAATGTGATTGGGCTTGGGCAGTACCAATCACACCGTTAGCTGCATGTGAGGCAGCTGGAGCAGTTGAAGTGTTGAAAGTATTAGGACGAGGTAATTCAAGTAGTAAATCGTAAAGTGTTTCCGTTTGCAAATAAACGAGATCAAGATATTGAGCACGACTTATAGCCTGTTCTTCCATGACAACGGCACCCATGGAAATTTCCTTACCAATTTCGTTGGCAAATGATTTTGTAAACCATTCTGACAGTAAGTGATCAGGAAGCTCAAGTTTAATGAGACGTCGTCTCCTTCACCACTCATGGATATGATCTGATATATGAGTGCCTTTAGTCTATTTGAAGGAAGTCAAAATCTCAGTCCCGATATCATAACGGATTGGTAACTGGTAATGTGTAAGGAAAGCCATAGCTAGGGTGTTGAAATCAGAGAAGAAACCTCGTGGCAATTCGATATACCACTTCGCAGTAGAACCGGTAAGGGTTCATTAAAAAAGACGTAAATGAATAGAGTCATCCATCAA